>JAJLRB010005304.1:0-56831 GCA_020976825.1 Odocoileus hemionus | reverse complement strand
CATTAAAAAAGGGAAGTTATTTCCGGGTCATCTTTCGACCCCAGGAAACTGAAATTTCCTAAAGGGGGAAAGGGACTGGTCTCATTCACTCTTGTGAATAAGTGCACCAAACACTGTGAGGGGGAAAAACAGGATTATACATCCCTGTCTGAGCTTGTTTTTAAAAAGTATTAAAATATATAAAGAGACGGGGGCAAGAAGGGAGCCCGCAAGCATTTTCTTTCCTGCCTCTAATTCTACTCCACCCCATCTTCATTTTTCAGCCTCAATGCCAGACAAGCATTGCTCAGCCTCAAGTCTCAGGAAAGTCATCCCTTCCTAGTACTTTCTCTGATGCCACCATCTAATCCTAGTTGTCCATTATCACCCAGGACGACTTCAGTTAACAACACTGGCTCCATTGGATGCCACTGTGCCCTTCTTCCCGCCACTGCCTGGCCAGGCTCCTCAGGCTTTCCTGCAACTTATCTCCTGTGGAAATCTAGTGAAGCACCCAGGACAGGCTCAACACAAGATCTTTGAATAGTGGAAAGGATGAGTTTTCAAGGGCCATGTCACAAAAGGGAAGCGAAATAGAAAATGGAGAAAAATAAAGCCATTGTGCTATATTTGGCTCCAGAAGCATAGTGATTTCACAACCGATCTCTCTGCGACAGATTATAATGACCTATATCACCACCTGCTTAAAATGCATTCACGCCATACATAGGGACCAGTTAATTCTCTCAGGTAACACAAAAATGTTGGAGCAAGGAAGATGAGGTTGTTGAGGCCTGATACTGATGTCATGCCAAGGTTTTAGAGCAGGGAGTCTTCCCTGGTTGGCTCAGACGGTAAAGAATTCCACCTGAATGCAGAAGACCGGGTTTCGATCCTGGGTCAGGAGGAGATTCCATGGAGAAGGCACCATGGCAACCGCACTCCAGTATTCTGTGCCTGGAGAATTCCATGGACAAAGGAGCCTGGTGGGCTAACAGCTCCAGGGGATTGCAAAGAGTCAGGACACTACTGAGCACTAACACACACCACACCACACACACACACACACAAAAGAGCAGGGGCTTTTTCCATCTGGTCTGCCGAAAATCCTCTACCAGAAATCGAAGTCAGTGGTTTTCAGTTGTCTGGTGATTTCTGTAGCAGTGGGAAATCATAATAAGTACTGCTGTCTGCAAACCAGCCCCAGAGATTCAGAATATTCATTCCTCTGTGGTGGGAACTTGGGCATCTGTGAACATTTTAAAAAAGCTCCCTGGGGATTCTAATGAGTGCAGCCAGGCTGAGAACCACTGCTACTGAAGTGAGTCTCGGGTTGAGATGACGGATCTGACTAATTAAACCTCGAGCTGAACACACTGGGCTTCCGGACATCTGCATAGAGTCTCTTGCTCTCTCCCATGTCTCTCTCGCGCTGTCTTCTATGTATCCAATCTAATTGCTTTGGATGACTCTGCTGCTTTGCAGCCTGTCTCATGTAAGAACTCAGGACCCCAATGGTTCACATCGAAGCATCCTGGATCTTTAAACCAGGCCATCGCAGGGTAAATCAGGGACTGTTGAAAGACGGATACAAGCCACATGGGGTTCCTTTCCCACTTCAGCTTGTGTTATAAAGTGTCCTCATTAAATGGGACGGGGACAGAAGAAAACTCCTAGAGAAGACATTCCCCTTACTGGGGATTTGCACAAACCTTCATACAGTTTCACTCTCAAAATCAGGTATGGACCCAAAGCAATACCTTCTCTGATTCCCAGATTGCTGCAGTCAGCCAGTAAGCATCCTCAGATGCTCCAAACCAGGGCAGTTCCTGCTTTTTTATTACAAGTCCTAGGAGCCCTAAGGAGCCATGACTCTTGGACTGAGGTGTCTCAGTATCAGAGAGACAAAATCGCACTCTCTACATAAGATTGTCCTTGCATGGGTTGAGTCAGTTGACGGTACTTCTTCAAAAGTTAAACCTCTGTAAATTCCCAGACAGCTGAGTTCCTATTTCTCAACCCTTCACTGCCTCTCACAGAGCGGGATGTCCATCCAGCTGGTGCTCGGTGGAGTACAGAAGATATGCCCTCCAGCTCCTCGATATTTCAACATAAACCACTGAAATCCCATGATTGCCTGATGAGCAGCATCAGAAATGGTTACTCTAGAGACACACAAGCCCTGGAGGTTTCTTCCACCAGGCCTTGCTTAGAGCTGATAAAATATGAAGCACCAGGGACAGGACTGAAATAACATGGATGCCACCTCCCTAGTGCCATGGTTTGCTCTACTGAGGGGCATCTTTTGAATGATCCAGGAGGCCACAGAAGACCTTGGGCTGCTGACTGCCCCTCCACCCAGCTAATCCCACACTAAAGACCGATCATCTCCCTGACAACCAGCAGTGGCCGCCTGTTTACTGGACTCATGCATATTCGTTTGAAAGGTCTGAGCCCAAAATTTTTCCCAGAGTTGTGCATTATCTTGGGGAGCATGATTCAACTGGTACTACCACTTTTTTCGACTTTGATTGCCACAATCAGGCCTCAACCATCATTAGGATGAAAAGATGAGTAAATAGACTTAGGTGACTACATCATGATACTTTTCTCAAAAAATCTACAAATACAGGAACAAAGGAATTTCTGCCGTGCCTTATCATATCTCCATGTATCATGGAACTATTTTCCCTCCCTCTACCAGCACCGTCTAAGTTTTAGTTGACATCGCATAACCGAAGATTTTTATGCTAAGGAAAAGAAATAAAGCTCTTTAAATGAGGAGTCTGCGCTCTTTCCACATCTATTGAAGAAAATTGAAAGAGAGAAGAACTAATGAGGAGATGACTTTTTGCTCGTGGAAGGAAGTCCCTAATTTCTGTTTTTCACTGGAGGGGTTCTCTATCAACTCATTAGGTCTAATGCGGAATTCTAGGGGCCGTATGATGTTACCTCTTCCTTGCCGCAACTTGCCACGTAACTAGTAATCAACCACACTCGCACCACAGCAGACAGTTTTTGTGTCAATGTTCCATGAAATTCGATACATTTGCATGCGAGCATTTTTCCTATAAGCGACATTTCTATGTCTAATATGTTTGACACAGCTTGTGCCATTGGTTGCCCTGCCCTCTCCAGACTAACACACTACGGATAACAGACTGTTACTAACATTGACCAGCCAGGACTCAGGTCGGTGGGCCAGGACTGAACCACAAGAGTGCCAGGGGAGGAGGCTCTCGACATCCATGCTCACTTCTGAATTTGATATCGTACTCCCATTATGGCTCCCAAATTCTTTTCGAGTTGATTTTGTTTTTACATCGTCTGCCAGAAAGAAGGCAGCATTTTTGCAGGTTTGGAGGCTGTAGAATTTTAGCAAACTGCCCTGATGAGTTTTTAGGACGTCAGAGCAGTGCATTGGTTTTCCCTTTTGTCTGATACGAATTTAATTCCAAGATTTTAGAAATACTGAATCGGCCTAGATTAAATAGCATGTGTGCATGCTAAGTCACTTCAGTTGTGTCCCACCCCTCGCAACCCCATGGACCCGTAGCTCACCAGGCTCCTCTGTCCATGGGGTTCTCCTGGCAAAATACTAGAGTGGGTTGCCATTTTTCCTTTTCCAGGGATCTTCCCCAAACCAGGGATCAAACCTACATCTCCTGCATTGGCAGCAGATTCTTTACCACGAGCCACCAGGGATTGCAGATATTGCTAATTGTGATAAAATTATGAACAGGTACTCATATGCACAAAAATCCACCATCTTCATTCTAAGTAGATACAAAATTTCCAGACCTCACTTGGCCAAATTTTACAAAATGAAAATGAAAAGACGAAAGTAAAGATGAAAAAGAACCAAACAAATAATTCGGCCTTTCCCCTTTGCTAGTGTCTGAGTTCTGTGACTGTCACTTTTCTTCTCATCATTAAGTGGGAAGATAGATTAAAAAAAAAAAAAGACACAAATGGAAAGCAGAGGCGCAGAAGGGAAGAGGCAGAAAGGAAGAGCCAAGTAGTGAGGCGACAGAAGCAGCGCCCCCGGGCCTGCTGTTCCCCTCGTTCGCAAGCAGCCCTGCCAAATGTGGCAACGTGCAACCACATGAGATGCTGTAAGCTGACCCAGCAGCATCGCCCTTCCTCTGGGCCATAAAAGTAACTCCCTCGAACAAACAAACCCCCTCTTTGTATAAAAGGGAACACAGCCTCAGCCTTAGGAACTTTCCGGGAGACCAGGAGACAAGTGTTAAAAAGAGAAAACAATCTAGGAAGCAGAGAGTTAACTGCAGTTGTGTGGGAGGCCAGGATACCTCGGGGGGGGAGATTTAGAGCCCAGCGATGTGTGTGGCTGATGGGGTCTGGAGAGAATGCCCCGGGCCCGTGGTGGGGCTTGACAGCCTGAGGTTGGGCGGCAGGGCTGTGTGCAGACAGGGAAGAAGGCAAATGCCTTCTAGATGCATCTTTCTCCTGACACTGCACGTTATGTGGCAGGGGCCTCTGGGGACAGCATCGCACTTTTCTTCAGTGCTCACAATCATTTTAAATCAACCTACTCACATGTGTCATTAGTGAAAAAATCAGCGCTTTTTTCAGAAAGGATTATTTGTCCAACACGTGGAACATTCCCTTTTTTCCCGTCAATTGCAGCTGATTTCCTGACACATTTTTATTTTTTATTCTTCCCATGAAGACCTTATTCTGCAGTGGATTTCACAGCCTCCATCTATGGACCATCCTCCCGTTTTGGGTGTTACATTGTTGTTTGCAAGATGATCCTGCTGAAATGTGGATGGTTTATTACTTCTCTTGCCACTCTTCCATCCCTGAGAGCTTGGGTTAAGTCAGAAGGCTAAGGGGCACAAGAGAGAAAGTAAACTCTTATTTGTGAATTGGCTGCGTTTCACTCACTATAAGACTCAAACCCCCAAAATCAGACAGGTAAACAAATGGTCCGGGACTCCATTTTAAAATGCTGCTTAATGTCTGGATTTAACACACACATGCACAAAAACACACTCACACACACAGATACACACCCCAGAAATTTAGGGTTGAAAAGAAAACCAAAACAGATGTCTAAATGCTATAGCTTCTTTATGTGTAGACTAAAAAAGCTGTACCAGGAAGACAACCCACAGAATAGAGGAAGAGGACCAAGATGGCGGAGGAATAGGACGGGGAGACCACTTTCTCTCCCTACAAATTCATCGAAAGAACATTTGAACGCTGAGCAAATTTCACGAAACAACTTCTGATCGCTAGCAGAGGGACATCAGGCGCCCAGAAAAGCAGCCCATTAGTCTTCGAAGGGAGGTAGGACAAAATATAAACGATAATAAGGGAGTCAAAAGAGCTACGGACGGAGACCCGTCCCGGGAAGGGAGTCTTAATAGAGGAAGTTTCCAATCACCAGGAAACAACCTCTCACTGGCGGGACTGGGGAAGTTTTCGTCACTCTATAACTGGGAGGAAAAATTAAACAAGGCCCACGAGATTACGTGCCTAGAAAGCTCAACTCCCAGCAGAAAAGTACCACACCAGACGCCCGTACCCGCCAGCAACAAGCGGGGCGGAACGGAGAGGAGCGGGCGGCATTGCTTAGGGTAAGGACCGCCCCGAAGACCCTGAAGCAATCGGAGGGAGCTTTTATTAAACTGTGGGGATAGCAAGGGACAAAATTAACTGGCCCGAAACACACTGCCTGCGGCGGTTACGCTAAAAACAAAGGGACTGAGAATCCTCCAGAGAAGAGCCGGCCCATCCCCGCTGGAGGTATGCTGGAGGCAGAGGGAGGGGAAAAGGGCAAACTTCAGCCCCTGGACGAAGCCCACCCCCTCCCACACTGCAAACAGAGCCCCTCCGGGTTCTATGTCTAAAGACTTCCTGAGACCCGACTGCGGTGCGTGCTGGGGCCGCGGAGGGAAAAAGCGCGCGCGCGTACCCGGGGAGATAGGGCGCCCAAGCCTCTGCCTGGGCCCGCTGCGCGGAGGGAAAGGCCGCATCGCCCAAGCCCGCTGCCGAAGGAGCGGAGGAAAAAGTAGCGCGCTGGCAACCCGGGAGAGTACGCCCAAGCCTCTGGCTGCCTGAATACCGCTCTATAGGCCGGCGGAAGGCACAACAAACGCAGGAGCGCAACCGAGAATCTGCGCTTTTGTGGAGTAACCGAAAAACTGGAACCGCACATCAAAACGCAGGGCCCTATGCTCACATATAGAGCAGCACGGGAGCCTGAAAGCAGTGTAGACTGGGATCTAGCACTGTACAATTATCCCGAGTATGAGCGGGTCTAGCAACCCAAGTGTGGCGTGAACACGGTGAGCGCTATCCAAACCACATCAGACTTCGGGTATCTGTCTGCGACTCTCGCCCCGCCCTCACCCCATAGTAGCATTGCGACTGAACTGACTAGCTGAAACCTAAATAAGAGATCAACCTCCGCCCCTGCCTCACCGTTGTGTCACGGGCGGAAAAATTAAAGACAACCTGAAGAGACAGCAAATAGAAGCCAAATAAACAAATGGGAACCGCTTCTCAGAAAGGACCAGTGCAACAAAGATTAAAAGCCCCTGAAGGTAACACCGCCGACTACCACGTTGAAGGGGCCTACCAGCATATCGAGAAGTGTAAGCTGGAAAAGAGGAGTTATCTGAATTGCGAACTGAACCTACACTCTGACCACAACAACTACCAGAAAAATTCTAGATTATATATGTATTATATTTTTTTTAAATTTAAAAAAAAATTTTATGTTTTTCTTCTCTTTTTTTAAATTTTTTATTTCTCTTCTCTTTTTATATTTTCTTTTAAGAATCTACCCTATTAACACTCCCCCATTATTCCCTCAACTCCTCAACTTTCATTTTCATATATTTTAAGATTTTTTTTAATTAGGAAAAAATTTTTTTTGTCTTTTTTTTTTCTTTTTCTTGTTTTTTCTCTCCTATTCATCCTTTTAAAGTCCTCTAATACTCCTCTATTATTCCTTAATTTTCACATTCATTTTCATTTCACAATATAACCTTGCCCAAAAAAAAAAGAGAGAGAGAAACCCTATTTTTAAACAAAACTTCAGTTATACATTTTCTAAATATTTTTGTGTGTTTGTGTTTTTGTTTTTAAATATTGTATTTCCAAAGAGTCTAACCTCTACACTAGATTTTTAATCTTTGTTTTTCAGTAGTATGTGATATAAATTTTTTGGTCATTTAAGAATCCAATATTCAGTTACCCATTTCTATTCAGGAGTGTGGTGATTACTCTCCCACTTTTGACTCTCTGTTTTCTACCTCAGAATGAACACCTCTATTCCTCCTTTCCCCTTCTCTTCCCAATCCAACCTCTGTGAATCTTTGTTGGGTGTCTGGGCTACGGAGAACACTTTGGGAACAGATAACTGCGTAGATCTGTCTCTCTCCTCTTGAGTCCCCGTTTTTCTCCTCCTGCTCACCTCTATCTCCTTCCTCCTCTCCTATTCTTCATGTAACTCTGTGAATCTCCTCTCTGGTTGTCTCTCACAGTGGAGAATCTTTTCACCATTAACCTAGAAGTTTTATTATCAGTGCTGTATAGTTGGAGAAGTCTTGAGACTATTGGAAGAATAAAACTGAAATCCAGAGGCAGGAGACTTAAGCCCAAATACCCTGAGAAAACCAGAAAACTCCTGACTACACGGAACATTAAGGAATAAGAGACCATCCAAAAGCCGTCCATACCTACACCAAAACCAACCACCACCCAAGAGCCAATAAGCTCCAGTACAAGACATACCACGCAAAATTCATTTTAGCAACGCAGGAACATAGACCTGAGTGTCAACATACAGGCTGTCCAAAGTCACACCTAATCACACAGGAGACCCATCGCAAAACTCATTACTGGACACTCCATTGCACTCCAGAGAGAAGAAATCCAATTCCATGCACCAGAACTGCCCTGACACAAGCTTCCCTAACCAGGAAACCTTTGACAAACCCAATCGTCCCAACCCCACCCACTGGGTGAAACCCTCCAGCAATAAAAAGGAACCACAGACCACAAGAAATACAGAAAGAAAGCCCCACTCCAGAACCACACAGCAATCTAAACAAGATGAAAAGGCAGAGAAATTATACCCAACAGCTCAAGGAACATGAAAAAGCCCACCAATCAAACAAAAGAAGGAGGAAATAGGGAAACATGCTACTGAAAAAAGAATTTAGAATAATGATAATAAAAATGATCCAAATCTTGAAAACAAAATGGAGTTACAATAACAATAGACCGTGGAGACAAAGATTGAGAAGAGATGCACAGCCAGAAATGATTTAACAAGGACCTTAGAAGAAAACTAAAAAAAGTCAAGTTAAAAACTAATAAATGACAATAAATGAGACTATCAAAAACACTCTGGAGGGAACCATGAGTAGAATAACAGAGACAGAAGATAGGATAAGTGAGTTAGAAGATAAAATGGTGGAAATAAATGAAGCAGAGAGGAAAAAAGAAAAAAGAATCAAAAGAAATGAGGACAACCTCTAGGGACCTCTCTGGGACAATGTGAAACGCCCCAACATTCGAATCATAGGAGTCCCAGAAGAAGAAGACAAAAAGAAAGGCCATGAGAAGTTACTCGAGGCTAGATAATAGCTGAAAAACTTCCCTAAAAATGGGGAAGGAAGTAGCCACCCAAGTCCAAGAAAAAAACCCAGAGAAGGTCCCAAACAGGATAAACCCAAGGCAAAACCACCCCAAGACACATATTAATCAAATTAACAAAGATCAAACACAAAGAAAAATATTAAAAAAGCCAGCAGGGAGAAACAACAAATAACACACAAACGGGATTCCCATAAGGATAACAGCTGATCTATCAATAGAAACTCCTTCAGGCAGAAGGGAATGGCAGGACTACTTAAAGTAATGAAAGAGAAATAACCTACATTACCTAGATTACTCTACCCAGCAAGGATCTCATTCAGATATGAAGGAGAGACTCAAAAAGCTTTACAGACAAGTTAAAAAAAAAAAAAAAAAAGCTGAGAGAATTCAGCACCACCAAACAAAGCTCTTCAACAAATACTATAAGGATCTTCTCATAGTACAGGCAAACACAGAAAAGGTGGTATAAACAACATGAACAACCCATAAAAACACAAATAAATTGGCATCGGGACTGCAATTACCTATCAATAAATACTCTTAAATGTAATGGGTTGTAGAGTTGCTCGCCAACCAAAAGACAAGGCTGGCTGTAATGGATATCCAAAAGCAAGACCCCTATATCTGCTTACTTATAGTGTCTACAATAGACTCCATCCTCGAAAACAAGGGAACACATACAGGACTAAAAGTGAAGGGTTTACGGAAAAAATAATACCCGACAGCATAACGGAGACCAAAAAGTAAGCAGGAGTCTACAAGTACTCATATCAGGATAAAATAGACTTTCAAATAAAGGATATTGTTGAATTAGAGACAAAGATAGGAACACGGTACTAATGATCAAAGGATCAATCCAAGAAGAAGATATAGGCTACAATTATAACAATATATATGCACGCGCAACATCTGGAGCACCGCAATATGGTAAGGCAAATGCTAACGAGTATGGAAAGACCGAAATTAATAGTAACACAAAAATAGTAGGAGACTTTAACACCCCACTCACAACTATGGATAGATAACTAAACAGAAAATGGAACAAGGAAACACAAACTTTCAAAGGGGGGGGGGAACACAATGGACCATCTAGACGCTTAATCTGACATCTTATAGGACTTTTCACCCCAAAACAATCAACAAAATTTCACCTTTTTTCTCAAGTGCACACGGAACACTTACTCCAGAATAGATTCACATTGTAGAATGAGAGCATGCGACAAATCTAGTCTTGGTAAATCAGAAAAAATTGCAAATCACTATTCTCAGTCATCTTTTCTTGACCACCAGTGCAAGGTAAGATTACGATCTCAATTACAGGAAAAAAATTATTAAAAATTCAAAGCATATGGAGGCTAAACAACACGATTCTGAATGACCCAACAAATACTAGAAAGAAATCAAAAAAGAAATCAAAATATGCATAGAACTGAACTGAAAATGAAAAAGCACAAAACTCAAAACCTATGGACACTGTAAAAGCAGTGCTAAGGGAATTGATTTCTTTATAGCACTACATGAGCCTACCCAAGAACAAGAAAAAAAGTCAAATAAATAGCGCCTAACTCTACAACTAAAGCACTAGATGAAGGAAGACATATGAAGAAACCATAGGTTAGTAGAAGGAAAGAAATCCTTAACAAATTAGGGCAGAAGAATAAATGCAAAAAGAAAACTAAAGTAGACCCATAGCAAAAATTAACAAAAGCTAAAAGCATGATTTTTGAAAAATAAACAAAATTAGAACAACCATTAGTTAAAACAAGACTCAATAAGAAACAAAGGGAGAAGAACAAATTAAACAAAATTAGAAAACGAAAATGGAGAGATCACAACAGACTAACACTGAAATACAAAGGATCATAAGAGACACTACTACCAGCCGCTCTATGCCAATAAAATGGAACAACTTGGAAGAAATGGGACAAGTTCATTTAGAGAAGTAATAACTTTCCAAACTGAACCAGGAAGAAATAGAAGATCTTAACAACCCAAGATCACAAGCAAAGGAAATCGAAACTGTACTTCAGAAATCTTCCAGCAAACAAAAAGCGCCCAGGACCAGATGGCTTCACAGCTGAATTCTACCAAAAATTGTTTTTAGAGAAGAGCTAACACCTATCTTACTCAAACTCATTTCCAGAAAAAATTGCGAGTAGAAGAAGGATAAACTTCCAAACTCATTCTATGAGGGCCACCATCACCCTAATTCCAAACCAGACAAAGATGCCACAAAAAAAGAAAAACTACAGGCCAATATCACTGATGAACATAGATGCAAAAATCCTTAACAAAATTCTAGCAAACAGAATCCAACAACATATTAAAAAAAAAAAAATCATACACCATGACCAAGTGGGCTTTATCCCAGGAATGCTAGGATTCTTTAATATCCGCAAATCAATCAATTGTAATACACACAATCTATCTAACAAATTGAAAGATAAAAAAACCATATGATTATCTCAATAGATGCAGAAAAAAAGCCTTTGACAAAATTCAACCCCATCCATTTATGATTAAAACTCTCCAGAAAGCAGGATATAGAAAGGAACATACCTCAACATAAGGGGGGGAAAAGCTATATATGACAAACCCAACAGCAAGCATCACCCTCAATGGGTGAAAAATCTGAAAGCATTTCCCCTGAAATCAGGAACAAGACAAGGTTGGCCCACTCTCACCACTACTATTCAACATAGTTTTTGGAAGTGTTGGCCACAGCAATCAGGGCAGCAGAAAAAGAAGTAAAAAGGGAATCCAGATAGAAAAGAAGAAGTGAAACTCTCTCTGTTTGCAGATGACATGATCCTCTACATAGAAAAACCCTAAAGACTCTACCAGAAAATTACTAGAGCTAAATCAATGAATACAGTAAAGTTGCAGGATATAAAATTAACACACAGAAATCCTCTTTGCATTCCCTATACACTAACAATGAGAAAACAGAAAGAGAAATTAAGGAAACAATACCATTCACCATTGCAACAAAAAAGTAATAAAATACTTAGGAGTATATCTACCTAAAGAAACAAAAGACCTATACATTAAGAAAACTATAAAAAACACTGATGAAAGAAATCAAAGAGGACACAGACAGATGGGAGAAATATACCGTGTTCATGGATTTTTGATGAAGAATCAAATATTGTCAAAATGGCTATACTACCCCAAAGCAATCTATAAGATTTTCCCCCAATGTGCAATCCCTAATTCAAACTACCAAACAGTATATTTTTCACAGAACTAGAACAAATAATTTCACAATTTGTATGGAAAAATACAAAAAAACCTCGAATAGCCAAAGTAACGCGAGAAAGAAAGAAATGGGAACTGGAGGAATCAACCTGCATTACTGTTCCAGACTAAATAACTACAAAGCCACAGTCATCAAGACAGTATGGTACTGGCAACAAAGACAGAAAAAATATAGATCAATGGAACCAAATAGAAAGCCCAGAGATAAATCCACGAACCTATGGTCACCTTATCTTCGACAAAGAGAGGCAAGGATATACAATGGAAAAAAGATAACCTCTTTAACAAGTGGTGCTGGGAAAACTGGTCAACCACCTGTAAAAGAATGAAACTAGAACACTTTTCTAACACCATAACACAAAAATAAACTCAAAATGGATTAAAGATCTAAATGTAAGACCAAAACTATCAAAACTCTCCTAGAGGAGAACATAGGCAAAACACTCTCCGACATAAATCACAGCAGGATCCTCTATGACCCACCATCCCAGAATTTTAAGAAATAAAAGCAAAAATAAACAAATGGGACCTAATGAAACTTAAAAGCTTTTGCACAACAAAGGAAACTATAAGCAAGGTGAAAAGACAGACAAGCCCTCAGATTGGGAGAAAATAATAGCAAACGAAGCAACAACAAAGGATTAATCTCAAAAATATACAAGCAAAACCTCCTTCAACTCCCCAAGCTCAACTCCAGAAAAAATAAATGAACCCAATCAAAAAAAAAATGGGCCAAAGAACTACAAACAGACATTTCTCCAAGGAAGACATACAGATGGCAAAACAAACACATGAAAAGAATGCTCAACATCACTCATTATCAGAGAAATGCAAATCAAAAAAACCACAATGAGGTACCATTACTAACGCCAGTCAGGATGGCTGCTATCCAAAAGTCTACAAGCAATAAATGCTGGAGAGGGTGTGGAGAAAAGGGAACCCCTTACACTGTTGGTGGGAATGCAAATTAGTACAGCCACTATGGAAAACAGTGTGGAGATTTCTTAAAAAGCTGGAAATAGAACTGCCATATGACCCAGCAATCCCACTTCTGGGCATACACACACGGAAACCAGATCTGAAAGAGACACGTGCACCCCAATGTTCATCGCAGCACTGTTTATAATAGCCAGGACATGGAAGCAACCTAGATGCCCATCAGCAGCAGACGAATGGATGAGGAAGCTGTGGTACATATACACCATGGAATATTACTCAGCCATTAAAAAGAATTCATTTGAATCAGTTCTAATGAGATGGATGAAACTGGAGCCCATTATACAGAGCGAAGTAAGCCAGAAAAGATAAAGACCATTACAGTATACTAACACATATATATGGATTTAGAAAGATGGTAACGATAACCCTATATGCAAAACAGAAAAAGAGACTCAGATGTATAGAACAGACTTGTGGACTCTGGAGAAGGCGAGGGTGGGATGTTTCAAGAGAACAGCATTGAAACATGTATATTATCTAGGGTGAAACAGATCACCAGCCCAGGTTGGGTGCATGAGACAAGTGCTCGGGCCTGGTGCACTGGGAAGACCCAGAGGGATCGGGTGGAGAGGGAGGTGGGAGGGGGGACTGGGATGGGGAATACATGTAAATCCATGGCTAATTCATTTCAATGTATAACAAAAACTACTGTAATGATGTAAAGTAATTAGCCTCCAACTAATAAAAATAAATGGAAAAAAAAAGTCCCTTAAATGCAACACCCAGGACTGCATTCTCCTATAGGATTGACTGGTATGGATCTCATTGCAGACACGGGGTCACTCCAGAGTCTTCTACACACGATCTTTCTTAAAGCAGATTCTACGGAGCCGTTATAATGGTCACATTTCATCATTCCATAATGGAACTATGGAAAACATAGCTTTGATATTTGAACTCTTCTTTGGCAACGTGAGGGCTTCCCTGATATGCTCAGTTGGTAGGAGAATCTGGCAGCAGTGCAGGGTGACCCGGGTTACGATTCCTGGGTTGGGAAGATCCCTGGAGAAGGACGAAAGGCTACGCACTCCAGTCTTCTGGCTTGGATTGAATTCCTTGGATGTCTGTCTCATGGGGTGCAAAGAGGTCAGTACTCCGAATGAGGGACTTAGGACTTGTACCCTATGTCTCTGGAAAGCATTTCATTGCTACTGAGATATGTATGCTTTCTTTCCTAGGAACGTGAGGTATCCTTTACTTTTTATGGATTGAGTCACTGTATCTGAAGTGATTTTGGGGACCCAGAACTATTTAAAATCCTGTCACTGGCTTTCACTCTTTTCGCTTTCGATTTTTGCCATGAAGTGATGAGACCAAGATGCCATGATCTTAGTGTATTAGAATGTGGTTTTAACCGTCTTTAATCGTTTTTATCATCCTTCGTCACGAGGTCTTTAGTTCTACTCTTCACTTTTGAAAGAGTGGTTATCATAGCTATTGGCGGTTGTTGCTACTTTTCAGCCAATTCATTATTCGTTGTGCTTATTTCAGTCTCCAGATTTCACATGATGTTATTGCATATAAGTTTAACTAAGAGTGGTGAATATTATAAGTTGAGTATCATTTACCCAATCTATTGAAACAGTCATTCATGTCTGTTTATCTAATGTTGCAACATTAAACTGAATAACAGTTTGTGGTGGATGGTCAAGGAGGTCGGTGACATACATTCTGAAGATTTTAAAGATTTTGTTATGAATCCAAGATCAAAGGTTTAGTGTAATCAATGAAGCAGAATAGACATTTTTCTGGAATTCCTTGCTTTCTCCACGATCAAATGAATGCTAACAATTTGACCTCTGGTTTCTGTGCCTCTTCAAAACCCAGCTTGTACATCTGGAAGTTCTTGGTCACATACTACTTGAAGGATTTTGAGCAAACCTTGGTAACATGTGAAATGAGCACAAATGTACACTAGCTTGAACATTCTTTGGGATTGACCTTATTTGCGTTGGAATGAAAACTGACCTTTTTCAGTCCTGTGGGCCCCTGCTGAAATTTTCCAAATTTTCTGACATATTGATGTAGCACTTTAGCAACATTACCTTTTAGGGTTTGAATAGCTCAGCTGGTATTCTGTCCCCTTCACCTGCTTCGTTTTTAGTAATGCTTCCTAAGGTGTACTTGACTTCACACTCCAGGATGTCCAGCTCTAGGTGAGTGGTCACACCATTGTGGTTATCAACTATACGCCAATTGAAAGAACATGAAGGGACCAAACTACAAATGAACTTGAATCACACACCATTTGTATTCCACATATATTCATCAAAATGTTAAAATTGTCGAATTATTTCACGACACAGTACCTCGTTGGCTCTTAAGATCATAGGATGTGAGAACACTTATAACACCTTCTTGATGGTAAATATAAATAATACACGTTTTACAGTTACGGGCCCTGTCTTAGACAAGACAGGAGAGCCCACAAGATTGGCGGAGTGAGTGGTAAGTCTATCCGTAGAATCGACCTCTGAACAAATAAGAAAGCAACCACGCCTTTATTGAACTTTGAGAAGCTCCTTTACATGGGTTTAAGACTCAAAGCGGAGTCTTTGGTCTCACGAACAGAGACTTTATCGACAGTCCATCTCCAGCATGACATAAATCAACATGGATCTTGATGCGAAAATGAACATATTCTCTAGTGTCCGCACAAACCGAGTATCACACTTAACCCCCATAGCATATACATACACTCATGCTCCATACTCAAACTAATGTACCACTGTGCTTTGTTAAAACATGTGCTTCTTTTTGAGTGTCTTGATTACCATCAGGATACCACTGATGTATCTCCTTTTAGAACATCTATTTCATAAGATGGTGTCTCACTAGTATACCCTATGTATAGAGTTGCAACATAATTTGCCCTCAACATTGCGATGGCGTAGGTAGAAGATCTTAACATCATCTCCTACCTCACAAAAAGCACATCTGGATTGTGGCGGCACTGGTTGCAGAGGTAATCATATGCTGTGGCCTGTCATTCTGACAGATGTAGTCCCACCGATAGAAAAATTACCTTTTCCCAAGGATGCAGGAGAGTGCTAGATAAGGCTGTAGATACAATGTCAGGTGTTGTGAAAAGTAGTAACATCAAAATCAATTGCTAGTGGACAAATTAAAGGGCAAATATGGAGAGAGCATGGTGGCGTCTTTCTTTCCTTGTTCTTTATCACCGCCATTTTTTCCATAAACTGGAACCGATTTTCCTTAGCTATTCGGAAGGAACACACAAACTTCAAAAATCCCTAAAGCATTATAATAAATATTAATGAATCAGCACATATATAGAAAAGCACAAAATAATTAAATGGCACACTTGATTTCACTTATCGGACCACAATAAATGATGTCTGACACCTATTTCCTATCTCTTCCGGGTCTGCATGTAAAGTCACGACAAAGATCCATCTATTATTCTTTAAATAATGGGAATCTCAGCCTAAACAGGTCTGGGGTGGGCCCGAACTCTGACATTTCTTTACAAGGTCCCACTATGAAGCTGATTGCTTGCTACGAGTACCATTGTACAACACATGTAAGATTGTCGGCTCCAAACACGTGCCTAAAGCGTTTCTTGAGAAGCAATTGGCGCTAAAATTCAAGAACCTAATAATACAGAATAAGCAAAAACACCTGATATCGCAAGGACGCCTCGATTAGAACTTAAAGAATTAGATATCACTATACCATTTGGATAACATGCGTCAGCCAGGGAGCCAAACTTTGTTACCCCTAGGGTTTTCTTTCCCCCAAAACGTATGTTTTTATTCAAGGGA
This sequence comes from Odocoileus hemionus, assembly GCA_020976825.1. NCBI lineage: Eukaryota > Metazoa > Chordata > Mammalia > Artiodactyla > Cervidae > Odocoileus > Odocoileus hemionus. The sequence goes on along the minus strand of JAJLRB010005304.1, from coordinate 40,170 downwards.
CTCTTAGGCCTTGAGAATATCTGCAGTTTTCCATATTGAGTTAAACATATGTTCTCTCACCACATTTAACATTATTAAAATGATATTTTTAGTGGTGAGATTTGTTTGTGTTTTCAGTTGCTCATATTATTGCTTGACTCTTTGCGAATCCCACGGACTGCAGCACAGCCAGGATTTCACTGAGTCCACACCACACCAAACACCCAGAGCTGAGATTCTGCATTGCTACAATATTGGGGTGAGATTATTAGTGAATAGATAGTGAAAGGTCATATGCGTTTGTCCCTGTTAAGTAAGCTATCTTGTCAGTGTCTGGAGGTCACAGCAGTGCGTGAGTATCCTAAGGAAGCAATCCCGTGATTCGATTAGCCCTTTCGCAACCAATTGCCGCATCTTCTACCAGCTTGTTGATTTCCAATCCAGAATGACAGCATGTTGAAAGCCTATGGATAGCACTCATTTTACGGTGATTATGTACAAAGAACTTTCTGGCTTCTCAACTCTCTTCCAGGGGCTTTCAGCAGCGAACACGCATCACCACGTGAGCATTTCTAGGCTGTCATCCAAAACTAAAATGGTGGAGAAGCTTTTCTTCCTCAAGCATTCCCTCAGGTTGCTCATGGCCGGTTCTGTCTTACATGCGATGCACGGTGGAGATTGCTCGCAAACACAGTGTTCGCACCAAATAAAAGTTGGGTTGTTATCGTATAGTTCTTCTTATCACTCCCATATAGCAAATAGTACATAAATGTAGTGGCATTAAAAAGTACACCCCGGTTTATTCTCTTACATCTGTGGGGGCAGAAAAAAACCAGAATGTCTGAAGTCAAGGCAATACTTGCGTTGGCTTCTGAAAGCGGCTTCAGATATCGGTGAGTGATACATCGTTACTCTGCCCTGGTCGTGTAAGGAGCAATGTCTAAGTCTTGCTTTCTCTGTTTCTGTCTATCACAATCTCCTTTGGTGCTGACTCCATTCAACGCTCTGATCAGCCATAGTTCAGGCTACGGCTCTGGGAATGAAGGTTGTGGACATCTTTGGGCTGGGGGGGCCGTATATTCATAGCATTATTTACAGTGGTGCTTTATGCATCTAGAACAAAACCTTATCTACTTGCCCCTTGTTGAGTTTTATTTCTCTTCTATTAAGTAGTTTTGTTGTATCTCGCACAGTTGGCCCTAAGTCAAATTTATCAATTCCTAGAGTCTGGTGATTTGTTGGTTCCGTTCGTAAGAGCATGACTATTGTCAGTTTTCTTATTGAATACATAAAGTATAAATGATCACAAGCATTAGTGATACTTGAAAACCATGCAAAATGTAATCATCTTATAGTTTTCTAGTGAGGGAAACTGGAGTCTAGAGGTCCTCGTCTGCCCAATACCAGGATTCGAACAGGATGAAATCAAATCAGGCGCTCATGTTCCTTTTTTAAGTGGTTTCTAGGGGGTATTATAGAACTGGCTAGTTATCAACACATCGTAAATTCACCTCGACTTGCACTTTGATGGCTCGTTATGCTGATATTGAGTTCCTTGTGGTTGTAGGACCTTGGATGGTCCCCATTACCTCACTGACTGCCAGCCAGGGGGTACTTTTTTCTGAGTGTGTAAGGCAGCCTTCTGAGATTAAATTTTACAACCAGTCCCACCGCCATCTATCCATGCCGACGCAGCATGCAGCAAAGGGTAGAGCTCCTTGCTCTAGGCCTCCACCCTCCTCTGCTTCCCTCTTTATCTTTTCTATCAAGCTGAAGAATGAAAGCCCCCTCGGGCAGTTTTAAACAAAAATTGAATTTTATATTTGGGATGTAAATTGCTGATTGCAATGAGAAACTTTAGTGAGTTAAGTTTCAATGTGTACCTGTTAGTTCTTGATTCAGCTCTTCACGTTAGTACTTATATTATTAGTCTTTCCCTCGGATTCCTTTTCCCGCTTAGTGTATATTGCAAGAATAGTTGAGTTAAGCAGAGTATTTCCCACCTGTTGCCTATTACGAGGTAAAAGTCCTCTGCCGGTTGCATCTATCTCTATCTGGCTATTACTTAATATATAATAGGGTCTAACAATGTCAGTCACAAAGTATCATATTTATCTCTCCTATCCACTTTACTTTTTCCTCTTTGTGAACCCATACGAAAAACTTTCATCCTCCTTTTTGCGTTTGTTTCTTGTTTCTTGCTTTATAATAATGTTTTAATTCTTTTATTGTTGCGGCTAACACTGGATCTTCATTCTTGCTCGCTGCGTAGCGCTTTCTCTCATAACTTGCCAGGCTACAGTCGGGGACTTGCTCTTGGTTGCAGTGTGTGTGGCTTTTCTTTTGTTGTGGAGCATCACTCAAGGAACATAGGCTCAGTGAGTTAGTGGGTAAAAGGCTTAGTCCTTCAAGTTGGACGTGTGTGGAATTTTACCTGGAGTGACCATAAGACATTCGAGAACCATAGTTAATTCCCCTCCCAATCCGCATTAGGCAACGGTGTATTCTATACACCACTGGACCACACCATGGGAATAATCCCATACACGGTCTGTTTTTTTCTATGCCATGTGAGTCTGTATTTCTGTTTTGTATATAAGCTCTTTTGTATCAATTTTTTTAGATTCTCACACATAAAAAGCAGCAGATCATGGAGTTTTATTTGAAAATATATTTGTAGTTTCTCTGTCTGACTTCACTTAGTACTGATACAATCTCTTCAGCACAGTCATATATGCATTACATTCCACATTCTTGTTAAATGATGAATGGCTGGTGAGTCCATTGAATATCAAGTGCACCACATCTTTATACCTTTCATACTGCTGTCGATGGACATCTTAAGAAGCTAATCCAGAGTCTCTTGGCTATTGGAACAGTAAGCATATTACTTCAATAGCTAGTACAGTAAGTCAATCGTGCTGTTATGGGCTAATTGTGAAGTTAGAGTGCAGCTTGACTAACCATGGTAATTGCTAACCATTCCGATGTAAGCCTCTGTGCCATTACGGGCGGCATACACAGTCAGTAGGCGTTGAGAGTGACTGAGAGTTGACGTCAGTCTGCCTCAAACCCACAGGTCCGGGGACTGAGGCGGGAATAAACAGAATATTTGTTGGGATTATTGCGAGGCGGGGGAGGGGGAGCATTTTTAGAATTTAATCTGTACCTATAATGTCACTCACATACACAAACTCTGCATCCTCTCACCCCTTCCTTGGTTTGTGAGTGACAAAAAAGAAAGTCTCAGCGAATGGAGGGGGATAGTGACTCACTCTAGCAGATTACTTGTGGGTGCCCCACAGGTACCCGGAGGTCTGATCTTTTCACTGTCTACTGGGCAGCTTCACCCACTGCCAGGGATCCACATCCCTGAGACCTTTCTCCAAAGCCAAGGAAGAAAGACATGAATTTGAAGGAAAAATCAAATCACTCCCCTCGGAACCAGTCCCATAAACCAATTACTGAGTATACTGGTGGAATAATAAACGCCCCAGCTCCCTGAGTCTTCAGCTTAGTAGATGTCCCCCCCCCCAGGCAAGCATTTTACCCGGGCAGAGTAATCCAAGAGGTCAGCACCAGCAGCATTAGCCCACAGACATGCAACATCACCCACCAACGACTCTCCCAAAAAGTAGATTGCTTAGTCGAGAATACAGATTCATGAGGCCCCAACCACCCCCCAGATGGCTGAATGACTCATGCACCTGAGCAGCCAGAAGCCTATGTTGTAACCAGCCCTCCAGGTGGATTTCTGATGTACACTTACAATTGTGACCAAGCACTGCTATGATGTGGAATTAAAAGGATCCATTGATGGATGACTAGCAGAGTCATCACCCTGTGTGGCTTTAGTGCAACATGGCTGACTCTCATTTGTCTCTCCTCACATGCCCAGCTGTGTGAGTATGGGCACAGCCATAGTGCGCCCAGGGCCCTGTGGAATGGTTTCCTCATCTGACTATGTAATGAGGAACTGATCTGGAAAACACTTACAGCTTCACATGTTTGATTGCTGAGGAGGGGAATCAACAGGACAGTCTGTGTGGAAGAGCCTAGAATAGTTGAAAGCGCTCGTTTTCAGCGGGACCCTCAGTGAGTCTCCTCACTTGCCCTTTGGAACTATGTGGACTTAATAGGATGCATAAGCATGATAGAAACCATTAAACACTGGGCCCACATTGGCTTGCAGCTATCTAGGTGGTTTAATCAAGGTAACAGTTACAACATTGACAAGAACCTTGATAGATACTGCCTGTGGGAAGGCTGAATAATACCCACCCCACATATGTTCAAAATCACTGCAGATGGTGATTTGCAGTCCATGAAATTAAAAGACTCTTACTCCTTGGAAGGGAAAGAAGTTTTGACCAACCTAGACAGCATATTGAAAAGCAGAGACATTACTTTTGTCAACAAAGGATCCCTATCTAGTGAACCAAAGGTGATGGTTTTTCCAGTGGTCATGTATGGATGTGAAAGTTGGACTATAAAGAAAGCTGAGTGCCAAAGAATTGATGCTTTTGAACTGTGGTGCTTTGGACAAGACTCTTGAGAGTCCCTTGGACTCTGCAAGGAGATCCAAACCAGTCCATCCTAAAGGAGATTCAGTCCTGGGTGCTTTCATTGGAAGGACTGATGCTGAAGCTGAAACTCTAATACTTTTGGGCCACCTGATTGAAGAAGCTGACTCATTTGAAAAGACCCTGATGCTGGGAAAGATTGAAGGCAGGAGGAGAAGGGGACTGACAGAGGATGAGATGGTTGGATGGCATCACGACTCAATGGACATGGGTTTGGGTGGACTCCACTCTGGGAGTTGGTGATGGACAGGGAGCCTGGCGTGCTGCTGGTCCATGGGGGTCGCACAAGAGTAGGGACACGACTGAGCGGACTTGAACTGAACTGAACCATATGTTCCATAGTCCGTCATCCTTGGAAGCACAGATTTGATATGTTACCTTAAATTGGCAAAATTAATTTTGCAAGATGCAATTAAATTAAAGGTTGATGTGTCGTACTGGTAAATTATCCTGGTAGGCTCAAAGGAGGGCATGGGAAAACATAATCACAGTATCTTGCCCTGGCAGAATCCCCTGGACAGAGGAGCCTGGGTGGGCTACAAGTCGCATATAGGTGGGCCGGTCGCACAAGAGTCGGGAACGTACTGTCGAAGACATACTTAGCAATTGAGACTATCACCCTGGTTGGGTGGTCTCATGTGTAATACACGAAGTATTCTTCCTAAAAAGGGAGAACATGAGAAGATGAGGAGAGATCACTGTCTGACACTGAATACGTGGGTATCCTGACACATAATGTGACCATGTGTCAGATTGGTTGCCTAGGGACCGGATCACCAGGGAGCTCATTGACCCCACACTGGCTTACCAAGACGAGATTGTCTTCACAGACAGTTATGGACAAGCGAACACCATCATCTTGGACCCATCCCCTCCAGAAAAAGCAGAAAGAAAGGAAGCTGGAAAGAGATTGCAAACAACGTGGCCCACTGCCTAGGCATAGGCTGAGGAGGGCTGCCTGTCTATGTTCCTACAGTGTTCAATGCTAAATCTGGTTTTGGCATAGTAAGGGAGTTGGGGCAAGGCGAGGGCAAACCTGCGCAAAGCAAAGGGTGTCAATCAAGACTCTGAGACCTAACAGTGGGAAATTGGATAGGAGAATAATATGGAAACAAGCCAAAAAAAAAATGTGAGGAGGTGGAGGTAATTAAGAAAAGAAAATCAGAACATCAGGACTGCAGATAGAAGAGAGACAGAGTCAGTGATAAATGAGTAAGAGCTGTGGCGAAGCAGCAAGGCAGACAACTGCCTGATAGGCGTGCAGTACGGGAGTGCCAAAGGACACGGTGGCGGTGGGGAGCCAGGTGTGCTTCCGATGATAAAGTCTCAAAGTTCTGCGCTGGGGCTGTGCCAGGGCAGCGCTGTCTGCATCCCCCACACTGCTGTATGCCCCATGTCTCCATGCGGAAGGACGTGCTTCCTCGCCCTTACTTACACCCCCCCCCGCAAACAAATGACCCCTAGCATATGAGCAGCCAGAGTTCTGGGCTAGCCTTGACCTGGAATGAAGAGATGATGTTAAGACGTCTTCCAGAAAGAAATTGAATATTCATGCTGGCTTTAGAGACTTCTCACCATCCTCTGGGAAACTCAATCTCTGCTGTCTTGGGATAAATAGACTTAAAGAAAATGACTTGGCAACCAAGGAGTGACAACCATCGAACCACCAGATAAAATGATGGTCGTTCGGGTTTACCTGATTCAGGACAGTTGAGTCTCTCACTTTTCTTGCCGCGTCCTTTTTAGAGAAACCTTGTGATTACACAAAAGGGAGCAAGGTTGATAATAGTGTCAGTACATACACGTGTACACCAGCCCTACAGCCATCTCCATGGACACGGTAGCAGAAGTGGCGTAGAGTTGTGCCATCACCGAGCGTAGGATGGTGTTCTTGGGCCACACAAAACTACACCCACCACACCACACACTAAAATGTCTCTACTAATAAACAAAGCCTTCAGAAGGACCGACTGGCATCGAGGAGTGATCATGAGGTAGGACGTCACTGCAGCACCTCGGGTTCACCTTAACAGGTAACCCAAGCCAAGAGGGCCACTCCGGCTGCTGTGGACATGTAGACACTGTCTGTGAGGCAGCACACTTAGCCAGAGCAAGCCACGTAGTACCTGTGCGTTGCACTTAACGGAGAGGCCGTTCCACATACAGCTTCCTCCAGCTAACCCATGTCTACGGATTGGCGATATATTCTGACCGGAGAGAGGAATTTGACAACTCATGGTGGAAAGACATACGTCAAGTCAAGCCTGGCGCAAACTCCACAGCGCTCTCTCATACAGAGATCTTGAAAACTAAAAGTTCTATTTGACTTCAAACACCTGTTTAGCTGAATCCTGGCTTACCTCTCGAAGCTGTGTGGACTGTGTATGGGAGATACAGTGCCAGCAGCTGGGAATTCGCATGGCCTTCTTATTTTGAGGCAGTGGCATTCTCTCCAGGAAATGAACAGGCTTTTCCCTGGGCCATGGAGAGGTGAAAAACGCAGCAGCACCAGGAAGGGGTTTGAGAGAGGCTCTCCAAGGACTGGCCCAGAGGACGGATCCAGGGCAGGCGAGGAGACCCTGTGCACACTGCTGCGAAAGGAAAAGGAGCCGTGGCTTTTAAGACAGCCAATCTGCTCTCACCACCCACACAAGAATTTTAAAGAAAAGGGGAAACCAAACCAGAGAGAGGATTAATGGTACCTCAACAGCCGCACGCCTACATATTTTTCCTGGCCCTTTGCTGTGGCACAAAGACATACACACTGAAAGGTCGATTAGCAAACTGGCTCCTAAATGGCATTTTGCTTGATAAGTTTAAATCACAAAACCACTGTTTCAAATCCCAGCGTGGCAGCAAACACAGGGAACTGCGAGGGGTAAGGGGTGTGCTTTTCATGGTGAAAAATAATGCAGTGTTTTATAATTGCTTCAGAATAAGTCGTTTGACTGTACAAAAAAAAAAATTAACTGAGATAAAATTCCCTTTCGGGGAGTAATTATGATTATTCTAAAGCCATCATTATTCATTTTACATATTGGAAATTGCTCCCAAATATGACCTGTTTGGAGAAAAAGAAGATTTCAATGTAATTCTCTTAAAGGATTTTAATGCTTATCCCAATTCAATGGCATTTTAAGAAATCAAAAAAAATGTAACAGTTTTTAGAATTCGAATGAAGGTTTTTGATTGCCATGTTTTAAAAAGGACATTATGTAGGTGGACTAATTCGCTAATATTTTTGCCTGGTGTGTGCTGTGCTTTTATTTGTGACTCGTAAAGCTAAAAGCATATTTTCCAACTCATGGCTAACAAAGAATGGACAAAGCCTGGAGAGAAGTCTGGTTTGGGGCAGATCTGACTCAAAGTACCTACCTCCTAATTTGCCTTTTGCCTTTAACACGGAGAAAAAATTGAAAAGAAAGAATGAAATGTAAAGCAGATACCATTATAAAAGGGAAACTGAGGTAAATTGAATGTGGGAAAAAAAGACAAATACCAAGCAGCTGTTACTGAAATCCTCTTCCCAACCCTACAAGGAGTGGATCGTCTTCAGTTTGCAGATTGGAAACCAAGGTCAGCTCATAAAGGCCCGAGTGAGGTTTGATCTCAGGGCTGTCTGCTCTTTATACTCACTCATTCATTCATTCAGCAAACACAGTGAAAGGGGTAGGACACAGAGGGGAAAAAGGAAAGAGTCCAGCTAGTCTTTAGAGCATCTCCTATTCCTTTATCATGAGGTCTTGATTTCAAGCCTATCATTACAATCCCGGTCTCTTCAGGGGTTTGTAGACATGATCAGAGACCCTTTGGTGAAGATGCACCAGGAAACTGGATTGAAGCAGGGATCTCCATCTTGAATAAAAGAAGTAAGAGAGAGATTGATTTGACCATCATGACAAAATAAGAAAAATTTTAAACCTGGATAAATCCAAGCTTTAAATCTTAAATCATGTGTTTTTCAAGTACTCTCTGATAAACCTCCCAGGTTCCCACAAGGGACATGGGCCAGTAGTATTCCTATCTGTCTCTCAAGCATGAGGAAGCCAGGTTCAAAGGAGTGAGATTACTTACCCCAAAGAAAACAGCAGGTTGCCTATCACTGTGTCACGTTTCTACCTGGATGTTGATAGTGGGGGGTAGGACGGGAAGTTGACAGATCAGGTGGGCTCCAGTCAACAAGTTCTAGTTTCTCATCATCCATGAGTCTTTGAACCATGGCTGAGGTGCCCCAGCAGCCCCAGTCTCAATGACCCCTTTCTGCAAAATTTTGATAGTGCTGACCCTATCTACCTCTGTGTCATGAATCCATTGGGAGATACTTGGGGACATGGACGGAGTATCTACAAATGTAGAGTTCACTTAGTATGATAATCTCTAAGTCCATCCATGTCACTGCAAATGGCGTTGTTTTGTTCTTTTTATGGCTAGTAATATTCCCCATTGAAATAATATGTACAACATCTTTATCCATTCCTTTGTCCAGGGGTTTGATGTACATTTAGGTTGCATCCATGTCTTGGTTATTGAAATAATGCTGCAGTGAATGTTAGCTGCATGTATCTTTCAAATTAGCTTTTTCCTGGATATATGCCCAGGAGGGGGATAGATGGATCATATTGCACTCTATTTTAGCTTTTTAAGGGACCTCCATACTGTTTTCATAGTGAACATTTATGTCCTACCTGCAGTGTAGGAGGTTTTCCTTTTTTCCAAAACCCTCCAGCATTTGTGCTTGTAGATTTTTTGATAATGACTATTCTGACAGGTGTGAGGTGATACGTCATTGTAGTTTTGATTTGCATTTCTCTAATAATGAGTGTGTTGACCATCTTTCATGTGTTTTTTGGCCATCTGTATGTTTTCTTTGGAGAAACATCTAGATCTTCTCCCCATTTTTGGATCAGGTTGTTTTTGTTTTTTTTTTTTATTTTGAGCTGCATGAGTTATTTGTGTATTTTGAAGATTAATCTCTTGCTGGTCGCATCATTTGCAAATATTTCTCTGATTTCTACAATTAGGATCCCATCATTTTTAAAAGAAAAAAATGGTCATAAGGAACCAGCAATTTTTTAAGGCACAACAGTCCCGCCACCCTTTCCCCTGCCACTTCCACCTTCATTGTTTTTCCTGATGAAGCTTCTAGATGGAGAGCAGGGTCAAAGTTGCACACCGTCTCTGGATTCAGGAAGAGCTGAAGCAGAGGGTTAGCCATTCCAGGGGAGGAGAGAAGGAGAGCCCTGAAAGCGTGCTGTAAGGGCTTGCAAAGGACAATATGGTTGCCCTGAAGTTGCTCCTTGACCTTGATTTCAGTGTGGTACAAGAGCTGGGTTTCCTTCCCCACGAGCAGCTTCTGGGCCAAGAAATATGCAGGGGTTGCATAATTGCTACATCTGCTTTTCTTTCTGGATTTAAAGGGCCTTGATTGCAGTTTGGAACTCACCCTATTAACAGGTGTCGCCCCAGCTGAACACTAACAACCTTTAATTTTGTGTGTGCAAAACAGATGAGGGCCTTTTTCCACAACAAAACTCATTTCCTTGTGGACAGCAACATTGAGCAATGTGTGCTGGTGTCAACACAACCGGGGATCCCCCCTGGCTGAAAACAATCACACCCAGAAAATGGTGATCGATGAGTCAAGGTCAACTTGAAGGAAGAAAGAATGTCGAATCAATATTTTTGTCCTCAGGATGGATAAAAATTGAAGACTATTGGGGTACTAATATGTTACATAGAAGAATCAAAACTCAGAATATACATGACCTAAATTTTTTTATACAGACAAGAATTTTAAAGAACCTCAGGATCAAAATGATATGATTCCAATGGAGAAGATATTCATTAATAAAAGTTTAAAAAAAAAAGAGTTGAGTATCCGATACATTCTATGCATGGGGGTTAAGTGGTGATCAAGAAAGCAAGGTTCCTGGCCACCTGGAGCACCCAGTCTACAGGTAAACTGACAATAAGAAATGAACATAGTCATGACAAGACAAACTCTAAAGTAGTAGCACAGGAGACTGAAAAGTTGCATCTAGTGAAGGAGAAAGAAGACCAGAAATATCTGGCTTCAGGGATCTGAGATAAGAGCATGTTTCTAGAAGAATGGAGGCATCCACTGCAAGAGTCCCATGTGGCCACATGGCAAGGATGATGGGCACACAGAGCTTATCAGATCAGGGCCCTTCCCGACAGGGAAAGTGGCGAAGCACAGACAGGAGGGATGATTTTCCCAAGACATTTTGCTAAGAAGGGGGCAAGGAAGTAAGCCCACGGTAGAACACGTCGTGTTGGAACCAGTGAATGATCGGGTCAAAGGGAGATACATGATGCAGGAGAATGGAAGACATTATTGTTGGACTAGAGTCTGGGAGGAGGGAAATGGGACATGAATTTGAAACCTGATGTTCTAAGTTTCAGAATGAGGTGCCACCGAGTTCTAAATCTCACAGGGTTCCAAAAGTTTGTTCATTGGTAGTAATCAGAAATATTAATTTACTCCCACTGTAGGCCTAGCCCAAGCAGAGGAGGAAAAATACATTCACATCATCTGAAGTATATGGCCACGGTGGTAGTCTAGGAAGGGGAAGGTTGGATAGACCATGAGAATGTCAGTTGGAGTATTTGAATGGATGGGGAGATTGGAGGGCTCTGAGGAAGTGATACTCAGGGTTTTGAGGCGCAATGTGACCTACGAGTGGGCTGTAGCCAAGCAAAGACACGTGGCAGCCAGGAACTGCCTGTGCCAAAGACTACATACCATGGGGGGAGATCCCTGTGAGAGCAACCAGGCTGGCGCACGTGGAAGGGGCTGCGGAGGGCCACGGCAAGGAACTCTTTAACCAAACACAGGATTCCATAGGATACCAACTTTCCGCCTCCTATAGGACAGTTATAATGTTTTAGAATTATATTATAAAAAAAACTTTTTTAATGGAAAATAAATATTATCCCCACTCCCCCAAAACCCCATGAAGAGGCCAGAAGCAAAGGGGAGGCAAGGAGGCAAGAGAAATGGGAAGCCCGCAGATGCTGTTGTTGGGAATGCCAAATGATAGATCGGCCACTGTGGAAGACAACGTCACGTTTCTCAGAAGTTAAACATAGAATTCGCCCACATGAACCCAGCACAACTTCATCCGGTGTCTATATTACTCAAAAGAATTTAAAGCAAGGACTAGAACAGAGTTCCTGTACACTGATGTGGATAGCAAGGTCGATTCGCCGCCATAGCCCAAAAAGTAGAAGCAACTGCGTGAATGGATGGATGAATGGATTTAAAAATGTGTGGTCCATTGCAGATGATGTATATTTTTGGATATTCCATTCCTGCAATGGATATCCAATTCATCACAATGTAGAAGATTTATCATCTATTTAAAAAAGGGAATGAAATACTGGTATGTGCTATAAGCCTCTCATTGCTATAGTGAAAGAAGCCCAATATACCAAAAACCACCCTATTGTATGATTCCATTAATAATTGAAGTGCTCTGGAATAGATAGGACCCATAGAGCCAGAAAGTAGGCAAATGGTTAACTAAAGGGGATGAGGATGTGACTGCATAATGAGTGCACTTTTCCTTTGGGCTAGAGAATTGTGTTTTAGTACTAGAGAGTGAATGATATTTACAAAATGTTGTCAATGTACTAAATACCAATTGAGTTCTCCCAATTTTTAAACACGGTGTAATTTGATGTCATGTGTAGTTTAACCACTCAATGAAAAAACAAACAATACCTATTACTTGAGAAACATTTTTCATCACTCAAGAGATGAGAGGTTCCAAGCAGCTAGACATTTCCCATCTTACTCAGTGCCCACTCTCAGTAGTGAAGAGACATTTGCAAAATTTGAGAATGTCACGCCCTTAAAGACAACCAGGAATGCTGAGAGATTTTTTCAAGCTTTCATTAATGAAAAACGTCGAAGGAGCTGGACCCCGCTTGGGAAATGAAAGGCGCCTCCCTAAGGGACAGCTGATGGAGGTTGAGAGGCACACAGTAACTTGGATATGAAAAAAAACACTGTTAACAGTTTACATTTGTTGAGATAGTAATACAGTAGTGAGTTCCCTGTCCATCGAGATGATATTACAAGTTGTAACCTGAATGGTTGACAAGCCACGGACAGGACATAAGAGATTCCTGAACCATGGAGGTTCCTAGGCAGATTGACTTATAAAGTTCCTTTTTACTCAGAGATACTATGACACATTTATAAGAATCAGTCAGGAGTGAGAGAGGGAAAAATTCTAGCCCTCAAAGTAGTATTATATTTTCCAAGAGGCTACCCACCCGCCAAATGGTGTTTGCCAGGCGAGATGGAAATGTATAGGATGTTGTTTAAGAGAAATCATTGTCAGCTAATGAAAGTGATTGGACTGTGTTAAATGTAACATTTGGAGCTGTGTACATTGTTGCATTTTTATTTTTGTCTGTGAGGCAAGGACAACGTCATTAGATTAGCTATACTCAGGCGTTCTACTGATGCCCTCCTATGAACTCAGCAGGGCATCTCATAATGAGGGGATTCATATATGAAGGCAACTCAGCTACAGTGCAAAGCGCAGAGTGTTCCCATGAAAGACCAGAAGCATCAGGGAAGTGGGGCATTAAACCCAGTTTCTGGATTTGGAACACTCAAGTACAAACCAAACGGAAAACCACTGGTCCCTTCCCTGTGACTTCGTAAAGAGATAAGGAGGAAGGGACTCTGTGTATTTTAAAGGCAGGGGTTGGCTCTCCCGCAGCCTTTGTGAACTCCTGGGCCCCCTGGCAGCTGCTATTTTCTGTCGTTACCGTGCATTCTCCTCTCTTGTAAGCTGCAATTCCATATGAGGCCGCCGTTGGCTAGAGGAGTAGCCAATTTCCCCTGATGTCAATGTCACAGCTGAACTGAAGACATGATTCTGAAAGAAGTCCCCACAGTGAACCCTTCGCTAGGGGAGTCTTCGCCACTTGTTCCTTGTAGCCCAGACCAGAAATCTGAATATCTGAGCACATTTTCTAATGGATGGTAACAAGGTAGATGGGGACAGTATTTGCCATATACTCAGTGTGCGCCTATGACCACATGATCAATAATATGTCTTAAGACCCACATTGTCTTCACCCAAAGGAAACGTCGAGGATAAGGTCAGGAGGCCATAGGAGAACCAGGAAAGTGTGAAGAGGGCAATCTCAGGCCCTCAGGAAGAGGAACCTCAGGAGAGGACCAAGGGTGCAGAGAGCTGGGACCACCCCTCCCTCCTGTCACTAGCACGTGACCAGAAGACCCACTCAAAGAGGCACAGAAGCTACTGTTTTCCTCCTACCCTTGAGGGTAGATTAGCCCCTTAAAAACATCTGGCAAGGCAAAAATTCATATCTTTTCTTCCATACCCAAGTTGTTCACCTGGGAAGGTGGCAGGAGTGGGGAGGCGCAAATTGGAATATCCTTGCGGTGGTGCTTTAATCTTTATCTCCAAGGCTTTTCCAAGACCCGGCGCTCTTCCTTGGTTGAGTCTTCCCCAGCTCCGCCTCTGTTGCCCCCCTGAGGGCCCCCGCCATTTAGGGTGGCTATTGATTTTTCATTCCCGTCTGACTTTGCCGTCTGCCACTATCTTCCTTTCAGCGCTGCCGACTATCTCTAGCCACGGCTGATCACGTGTAGGCAACTGAGAAGGAACCATTTGTAGAGTTCAACACTCAAAAGGATTTTGAGTGATCTTTAATTCTTTGGGGGCATTTGTAGTCCTTAAGGGGATGTTGCATTTAAGTTCATTTTTTTCTAATTAAAATGATTAACTGTCCAACTATATAGGAGAATTATTTTTGTTAATTTTCTGTGTTGCTTCTTGCTACATTGGTCGTTACATTCTATATTTTCTTTACTATTCAAGGTCACCTGACCCCCATCCCTCACCAAATAGTAAACACACGTCCAAATAAAACAGTGTGATATAGGAGAATTGGAAAATTAATCACCTCCTCTATACCCGCTGGTACAGATGCAGAGCCAAATGAGGGCTCCCCTACCTGCCTAAAAAAACAATAAGGATATGACCATTGGGGACAGTCAGACACTGTCCATCCCTATTTGGGGGCAGTGCGCACGGAGAAAGAATCTTGGAATGCCTTGTCTTACCTAAAGCTGTTGCTTCCTGGGACCCCTCAGCCTCTCCAGAGGAAAAAGGTTAGAAGATAAGCAAAGATGACGCATTCTACAACAATGTCAAATAGCTACCAGGTTATTGAGCCTCCAGTGCTAAGTGTCTTACTAATATTTCCCTCCTTTAATCCCTACAAACAAGACTCTATGAGGTGATGGGACCACTGATAATACCCATTGTTATCAATATACAATGGGGTATGTCTGGAAGTAAAGTTCTCAGCAGCCCAGAAGGTGTGAGAACTAATACATCCACGTGAAACAGGTGCTTTACTTGGAATTATATATCTAATATATCTATCTATAAGTTAATATATAAACATACATGTGGTAACAATTAAATTGAATAGCAGGGCTTGAGTGATGAAAAACAGTATTGCATGTCCTTGCTCCAAGTTGTTTGTATTCAGTTGCTCACGTCAGTGTCCCGGCTCTATTTGCGACCGTTTGACACAAGACTGCAGCACACCAGCCTGCCCTGTCCTTCACTGTATCCCCAGAGTTTGCTATCAAATTCATGTTCTATTGAGGTCGATGATGCCATCCAACCATCTCGTCCTGCGTCATCTCTGCTTTAATCATCTCTCATCATCTTGCTACCAAGAGACAATCTCTATTAATTCTTTCTCTGCTGAGTTGCCAGAAAGGATGCTTCCACAATCTAAGACAGGGACCAGTGAGGTGACATTCTTTGGATATTGGTGTGGGCACTTGGAGGCTGTCACCATGAGGGGGAGGGGGGCACTATTGGCATTGAGTTGGGTCCATGGTGGGGGATGGGCCTTGGACAATGAAGACATGTCCCCATTTCTTGATTGATTTGCTATTGTCCTCTGGACATTTCTCTGTAGATTAAAAATCTGCTTCTAATTATCAGTAACTAAAAAATAAGTACCATGGTGACATATACCACACAAGATAATTTTGGGGGTGGTTTTAAGAAACATAGATTTTTTCAGGACATACAATTGAGCCATGTCAGTTGAGAGGAAAATGTGCTTTTTGTCTCGTTTAAACCTTACCAAAGTTGTTCACCTTTTTTTTGGAACAATCAGGGCACTGATGGCAGGGGGGGACTGGCCCTTGGCATTTTGAAGGACCCAACACACTACACTACTCAGTAGGGTTAGCATCTTAGCTTGTTCCCAGTCATGGCGATTCTGCAGCTCAGCTGCCCATCCAGATGACTTTGTTGCATCTTCCAGTGCCTGAAAATATTTACACACTGAGAAAAAATACCAATTTCATTTTTAAATTTACTTCTTTATATTGGCAGTTGAGGTTTTATACAATTGATATTTTGTTTCATTTGGATTTCACTCGTAGAGCTTGCCAAAGGGACAGTATAAATATTTTTGTTTATAAGTGACCATCAGATCTGATGGGCTTGGAAACAAGTGGCTCTGATCTTGATAACATATGTTTAACTTCTCTCTCTTTCTTGATTTATCAACACTTTTTGGGAACATATCTGGGCTGATTCCTTGACATGAATGATGAGCCTCTACGTTACTTACGTCATCTGCCTCACAAATCTCTATTTTGTTTTTTGCCATCAAAGTTTGACTGTATCTTCTGATTCCTGCTTGAGCAGCTGAGGACATCAGTAAGTGCTGCTTTTTTTTTCATTCATATTTCTCCCATGTCCCCCCTGTGTATCAGCTTGTTTTTCATTGGCATAGTCAATAAACATCTTGTCCCAAAGTTTACTAATATTTTCATTTAGTTCTGCAAAAAACAGAACTCAGGTCTTTATTTCTTTTTTTTTTTTTTTGCTTTGTCATAAGGTGTGACTATAAAAATCGAAAACCAATTTCATGGGCTCTATCCATTAGTTTGAGAAATCAGTTCGGCAATGCAGGATCTCAGTTCTCCCATCAGGGGGAAGAACCCGTGCCCCTGCAGTAGAAAGCATGGAGTCCTAACCATCTGGACTGCCCAGGGAAGTCCCAAAAAAGCAGTCATCTTTCTGAGTGACAGGATAAAAGGTTATACAGGCCTAGTAAATTATGCCTGATGTGCTGAGAAAAGTAATTAGAGAAGCAAGAAGCTGAGAGGAGATTTTAAGAATCAAACATAAAAAGCAGGATTCTTTGCCTATTAAGACTTTTGCTAGAGAGATAAGCCTCGTGAGTAATTATGGAACAGTAAGCAATGATATGCACACATTGTGGTTAAATGCCCCCCCAAAAGATCAGGGCTGACAAAATGTGTCCTTATAGTTTATAATTAGTTGTACTCCTAGATGAGGCAATGAAGGTCAGTAAGATCTCAAATTGTATAAAATCCATTGGAAATACTATTTTCATTAATGTCCTAAAAAAATTAAATTATTAGGAGAGAGTATCTCTACTGTGGAATAAGGTACAACTATATACTCCTCCCCACCCCCACCACACTAGAAAGTAATCTTGCTCTTTGTAGAAATCTGGGAAAACACAAAAGGGTATTAAAAAAACAACAACTAAAAACTCTATTAATCCTTAGAGATAAACCCTGTCAATATTTTGGTGTACATTCAGTTCAGTTCAGTTCAGTCACTCAGTCGTGTCCGACTCTTTGAGACCCCATGAACCACAGCACGCCAGGCCTCCCTGTCCATCACCAACTCCCAGGGTCCACCCAAACTCATGTCCATTGAGTCAGTGATGCCATCCAAACCATCCCATCCTCTATCGTCCCCTTCTCCTCCTGCCCCACAATCTTTGCCAGCATCAAGGTCCTTTTCAAATGAGGTCAGTTATTCGCATCAGGTGGCCAAAGTATTGGAGTTTTTCAGCTTCAGCATCAGTCCTTCCTATGATTATATTCAGGACTAATATATTGATACTATATTAGTAAGGGTAAAGCCACTGCTAAAACTAATAAGCCCCCCAACACAATGTTCAGCAGTTTCTTTCTGGTTCACATCAAAGTCAGTTTCCAGGCTGTCAGTATGTTGGGTAGGAGTGAGCCTCTGCTCCACAGAGTCATTCAGTCACCCAGGCTGGCAGGGGGGCAATTCCATCTTCAAGATGTGGTTTCATAAGGCATGCTGGGTGTCAATGTCACATTCCAGCTGAGAGGAGGGGGGAAAGCGCCAAGAAGCACATGATGTGCTGGAGAATCTGTCCGGGATGCCTGGAAGTGGTGGATGTCACTTCTGACCTCACTGGCTAGAACTCAACATGTAGTCCCACCTAACTGCTAAGAAGTCTGGGAAATGTGGTTCAGCTGTGTGGCAGGTAGCCGAGAGATGTTTGGTGAATAACAGTCTCTACCATAGTGTATTTTCTCTCAGCCTTTCTTTCCCAGTACATATATATATGTGTATGACTAGGATTATATTGTACATTTAGCTTTTTATTCTGCTTTAAAAATAACAAAAGTCTCTGAGCACTTTCCCACCTAATTCTTTGCAAACATGGCTGTGTGTTATCCGGTCATATAGAGCAGGGTTTCTCAACCTCAGCACTAATTTTTTGGAAATCTGTATTGGAGTACAGTTGATTTACAATGTGTTAGTTTCAGGTGTATAGCACAGTAATTCAGTTATACACACATCCACTCTTTTTTAGATTCTTTTCCCATATAGGTCATTACAGATAATATTGAGTAGTGTCCCTGTGTTGTACAGTAGGTTTTCTTATTAGTTATCTATTTTGTACATGGTATTGTGGATATGTCACTATGTTTTTGACATTTGGGGCTGGATCTTTCTTTCAAGTGGTGAGGCCTGTCCTGAGCACTGTAGGATGTTAGCAGCCTCCCTGGCCTCCATCCACTAGATACCAGTAGCACTCCCCTCCCCAGCTACGACAACTAAAACTGTCTGCACATGTTGCCAGATGTCTCTTGGGGGACAAAGTCATCCACAGCTGAGAACCACGGTGCTAGATCAACAGTAATTTATGCAACCACGTCCCCTTTTATCAAACAGTTGTTGCTTCCTTTATTGTTTTTATTGTTTGATGTGCTGTTACATCTTGCTCTGTGTTAACTATCTTTTTACATTAATTTTTGACTGAAACAGGTCATGAGTTACTTAGGAGAGAGAGTCCCAGCAGCAGATTATTAGGCCAGAGGCTATGAATAGTTTTAACTCTTTTGATACATCCTGCCAAATATCTTTCCAGAAAGGATCTACCCAGTTTACTCTTCCACTGGCAACACAGTCTTGCTTTATTTTTAAAGGTTTTAGTTATATGAGAAAAATGGTTTATTCTTTTAAAAGAGCATTTCTTAGACTAATAGTCAAATGTGCATATTAGCTATCTTGTACACCCTGTCAGTAGCAGCCTTGCTAATTTCCCAGCTGCTGTTTTGTTTTTCTTAAGGGTTTTAGGGACAATTGCTTGTTGAAATCAGTCCATGACATTTCCAAAGTGAGTAAAAGTTTCTATTAAAATGTGGTTTTCCTTTGACATTGTGTACACAATGGCTATAACTTGGTTTTTAATCACAGCATCCCATTGTGACTGGCTCCAATATTTGGACAGCTGTTATTTCTTTCTTTCTTTGGTTAAAAAAAAAAAATCCAAGACTTCTAGGGAATGACAGAAAGTGAACCAAAGGGTTTACTTTCATCTCAGTGCATACAGCCTTAGAGATCTTGCTTCCAGAGTGGCTGAATGAGGTCATATCTTGCCAAAATACTATTTCAGACTGTGTGTGCCCAAGTCCCGTTCTGTTTGTGTTCCTTGTCTCCTAGGAGCCTCCCAAGATGTAGGAACCAACCAAGCCAAATGCTCTTCCCTAAATCAGGTCTTAAACCAACTGCTTGTTGCCCTTATCCCTTTGCAGGGGATCCCAGTTATTGTCAACTGCAGTTGGATTCCTGCATGCACGTGCTTTCAGGACTGGTTGAAATGGATTACATTCCTGTAACAGAACAAAAAGTTAAACCTATGAGCTCCCTGCCGTTTTATTACTGCCTGAAGATTGGTTAGGCATGACTGTTCCCATGGGACTGTGAAAATGAGCCAGTGATCTGCCTAGCACAAATCTCTGTCCTTTTGGGCAAAATATTATTAGGCTTTCTAGAGCTTTGCCTTGATAAAATCTTTCCTAATCCAATAAATTCAATAGATGAAATGTTTGTTTCCTCCACTCTTTCTCAGTCCTAAAGCCTCTTTCTTCGGGCTTAAATGTCCCTTAAGTGGACTATCTACTGTTACTGTTTATGTAACCCTCTGTTCAAGTAACACGATGTATTTTCAAAACAATGAAAAAAACACAACATAAACTATCAGGGGGGAAGGTTAGGCTCAGAAATATCTCACAAAACATTAGCCAGGGGAAAACTGCGGGGATCTCAGAGCTTTGCTAATACCTTTGGAGACAGGAGAATTCTTCTCTAAGGAGACAGAAGGAATTTAAGATCTGGACACTGTTAAACCATTAATTCCCTTACAAGCTCAAGCAGGAGGGCCTGAGCACCAGGAGAGGCCGTGTCTGGGGAGGGCGGGCAAAGCCTTCTGGAGCTTTCCAGGGTGGGCTTCCAGGGATCGGGTGGTTTATGGACACCCCCAAATCGGTCACCACTCATGGGAGAGTGCCGTCTGTGCCCTTGTAGGTCATTTGTTATCCACAAGTCAGTCAGTGTGGCAACCTTGGCCGCACATTGGAACCAGCTGGGGAGATTTTGAGGCGTGGAGGCCTCGGTCCCATCCGCTGAGGCCCAGAAGAAATCGAGTTTCAAAAGCTCGCCAGGTGATTCTACTGTGCAATCAGGGTGGAGACCCACGGGACGAACTAGCTCCCGCCGCCCCGACGTGAGCCAAAGGTTCCAGGACTCTGGGCTGGGGCGAGGCCGCCAAGCACCGGGGCGCTCCTCGAGCAGCCTCTCGGGCCTCAGTTTCTTTATCTGCACAATGGGTGACGGCCAGCACTGCCAAGGCCCCTCCAGCTGGGAGAGTTCTCTTCTGGGGCGCGGATCTGCGCCTCCGAGATCCTCTAAGCCCGCTCCCCTCGGCCCCCATCCCCCGCCCCCGCCGGCTTTTCCGGTTTCCTCGCCCCTCGGAGCTCGCCCGGGGGGTCCCAGAGGACGCTGCGCGCTTCGCCGCCACCCCGGCGCGCGCGCTGCCCGGCTGGGGCCCCGGCTGCGGGCGCACAAAGCCCCCGGCGCTGACGTCAGGGCCCCCTCTCGGCGCGGCCGGCCCCCAGTGCAGGCGGAGCCGCGCCGCGCTCCCACCCCGGCCGGGAGTGATCACCAGCCGCCAGCCCCGCAGCCCAACGCCGCCCGCCCGCCCGCGCGCACGTGCCCGCCGGACCTGCAAACTTGTGCCGCCGGCTGTGTCCGTCCCCCGGGAGCCCGAGCGCCCGCAGCCCGCACCTCCCGCCCGTCTCCAGCCATGGGTAAGACGACGCGCTGGCCGCTCGCCCCGGCCACAGCCTCGCGCCCCCGCCCCCGCTCAGGTGGGGCCTCCTGGGGGCACCTCCCTGACCCGGGCCGGTTTGGGGGAGGCTGGAGGTGGGAGGGGCGCGGCGCAGGTGTCCCGAACGCCCAGGTGCGCGTCCCCGCCCCATCCCGGGGGCGTCCCCACTCCGGCTGCGCCCCCCACGCCGGGCGTGCGACTCGCCGGAGGGGACGGGCGGGACCCCCCGGAGGGGAGCACGAGGGGGCGGACGGAGCGTCCCGGTCTGCGGGCTCCTGCTGTAATTTTCAGGGGGTAGGAGACAGTAGCTTCTGGTCCTTTCCCCGGGACGCTTTCCAGTCGCCCGAGCTCCCGGCTCCGAGTCTGATCGGGTCCCACCCTGCTGGGGTCTTGTTCGCCTTAAGCCCACCTGAAATCAACGCCCAGTTCCCCAAGTCTGGGGTCTCCGTGAGCTTTTTTGGGAACCGTGAGCCTTGAAACCAGGAAGGTGGAAGGGGAGAGGGACAGGACGGGACGGAGGGCGAGGCTCTTTGTCCCCCGTTTCCACTATCAGAAGGCGAACCTGGGGCGCAGGTGGAGCCGATGTGCCCCGCGGGGTCCGAGGCAGTTGGAGAATCGACTAGTCGGGGTGAAAAAAAAAGCCGAGCTCTGGAGATTACAAAATCTCCCACCTGGCCCGGGGCGGAGAGCAGGAAGCTGTAGGATTGTGTCTCACCTCCTGACACCTCCGAAATCCTGCAATATGTTTTACACGGGGACGCTGTATCTCTCGGAAAACTCGTTTAAGAGTGCGGTGGAAATCAACCTCGTTCCGCTGCACCCCCGAAAAATGTGCCTGGGAAAGGGTTTCCCCTGCCTGCTCTGTTATCCTTCTCTCCTGGCAGACAGGCTCCAGCCGCAAAAGCCACAAAGACTGTCACTGGAGCCCCTCGGAATCCGCATTCCAATAAGGGAGTCAGTGTGTGTGTTTAACCCTTGCGGCCCCTGGGGAGAGCTTGGGCATTCCCTGCCGGGCCCTAGCCCCGGCCCCCAACCCCGTCCTGCAGTCCCCTTGCTGTTGATGGTGTGGGTGATAATTTTGTACCGAGCAAACGTTTGGTGAGGGTTTGTAAGGAGGGCACATGATTTTGCGTTTAAAAGGAAGCTCAAAGAATTTTAGAGTTAAACCTTTTTTTTTTTTTTTCTTTTTTGGTTTGTTTTATAAATTTACTAGGTGATCAAAATCTGAAAGGAAATATGGTCCATGAATCCACCAGGACAATTTCTTGCCAAAAAGTTAGGGGTGAGCTAGGATAAGATCCTTCTACAAAAGGGCAGAATTGCATGACCTGTATCTCACGTTCCTACTTGTTCAGTTGCTCAGTCGTGTACAACTCTCTGTGACCCCATGGACTGCAGCACGCCAGGCTTCCCTGTCCCAGTTCACCATCTGCCAGAGTTGGCTCAAACTCACGTTCACTGAGTCGGTGATGCCATCCACCCATCTCATCCTCTGTCGTCCCCTTTTCCTCCTGCCCTCAATGTTTCCCAACATCAAAAGTTCCTACTAGTCATGTCCTGTGACTATCAATATTTCAGCATTGCTTGGCTCAAAGACATTGAAGTTGCACAAAAGTGTTGGCTTGAGGAAGGCATTAACAATAATTTTCCTGAAATAAAGTTATTTCTGGTGTTGGTTTTTTTTTTGACTCTAGGCATTCGGATTTGTTCCGGTTAGAAATTGAGCCTCGAATTACCACTTGGGGACCTTCTTGGGAATGGCTTTCACAATGCCCAGGGCCTAATTGGGGGCGGGCTTTACTTTTAGGTAGGTGTGGAAGTTCCCTGAGATTCTCATGAAGCAAATGCCCAAACCAGAGGCCTGTTTCTCAAGGAAGTACTTTGTGTCGTGGACAATTTGTTGCTTCTACACTTCAATTGCCAATTTATGTTAATTTGTGCATACCTCACTGGTTCTGGCAGTTTCCTTGGTTTTAGTTTTTTAGCTTTTACATTAAAAAAGAAAAAAAAAAAGTCCCCCTCAGGCCAGAAAGGAAACATACTGATTTCCTTTAGTAGATTCTTAGTAAATACACCACAAGGCCGTGAGCTGGTTTTATTTTTCCAGATGTATTTAATTACTGAACGTACCCCAATGAATGTTTTAATTGAAGTGATTTAATGCTGGGAAAACTCTGACCATTTGTCCATTGGCTGGAACTTTGATTCTTATATAAGTCACTTCCTTAATGTGGTATCAGTTCATTTACTGGTAAACTGGGTAAGGTTTGTGGAAATAAAAGTTCCTCTGCACTCAAATTTTAAGGTATTCAAAGTTCTTTATGTTGACAAAGAAAATAATGAGCAATGTGCGTACAGCTTTATCTTTCAATGCATCTTAAAAGAAAGCATGCTTTTCGAAAATTGTTGAGCCAATTGACTTTTTAATGGCTTTGTTGATAGCATTCACATACCATGTAATTCACACATTTAAGTGCACAAAATCAGTGAGTTTTAGTATATTCAAAGTTGTACAACCACCACCACTAGCTAACATTGTCATCACCCCCAAAAGAAACCCTGTACCCATTAGAAGTACCTCCCATGCTCCTAGCAAACAAGGATCTACTTTCCGTCTCTATAGATTTGCCTATTCTGGACATTTCATGTAAATGCATTGAGCCAATTGATGTTTGACGTGTGTTTGACTATTCAGTACCTTGGATTCTTTTGCACAATGGGAAGATGTCATGATGTACTGTTTGTATGTAGTATACCACCTAAATGAGTCAGTTGAAATTATTTCACTGGCTGAAGAGTTCCACACTTGGCCATTGTGTAACTCTGGTTTTCTCAGATAGGAACTCAGGTTGCCTAACAGAATTTTGAACCTGTTACTTTCTTTACAGACCCTAAGACATAGCAACTAAGTGGATTCCCCGCAATAATCTCTTCTGAGGCTTTTGTGGACTATCCACCCAGAGTGAATATGGATCATGTATCCAGAGAGAGGGCCTCCCAGGTGGTGCTAGTGATAAAGAATCTGCCTGTGATGCAGAGACGCGGGCTCGATCCCTGCATCGGGAAGATCCCTGGGAGGAGAAAATGGCAATTCACTCCAGTATTCTTGCCTGGAGAATCTCATGGACCGAGGAGACTGGTGGGTTGCAAAGAGTCAGACACAATTGAAGTGACTTAGCATGCACACATCCGAGGAAAAGTGCCAATTTTGTTTTGTTCAGTTCAGTGTCATGTCCGACTCTTTGCGACCCCATGAACCGCAGCATGCCAGGCCTCCCTGTCCGTCACCAACTCCCGGCGTCCACCCAAACCCATGTCTGTTGAGTCGGTGATGCCAGTGATGCCATTGTTTCATTAGTTGCCTGTAATTTTAAATGAAAGTTATATGTGAAATGATCAGATATAGCAAAACAGCGAAGTAGTTGTTTGGATCTGTTTTTGTGATAAGGAAGTTTTTATGAGGATTATGAATTTAAACACAATCATTTCACTAAACAGCATTAAGAACACGGGTTGAGAGCTGTTCTTTAATGTGCATGCAAGTCATCTGGTGATCTTGTTCAAAATGTTGATTCTGATTCTCTGGGTCTGGGTGGGGTCTGAGTTTCTGTGTTTCTAGCAAGCTCTTGGTGGTACTGGAGCTGGTAGTCCCCAGGGCCAGCAAATAGAAAGCAGAGCAAGTCTGAGGCCGGGGTGCCTGCCTCAGGAATTCCACGAACTTGCCATGTGAGCTTGGGTAAATAATTTTCATTTCTTAAGTTCAGTTTACTATACAGTAAAAGGATTTGATAAAATCATTTCTTTGGGCCCTTACAGATCTAAAAGGATGTACTTTCTTGTTTTCCTATTTTTAAAACTTTTTGTTTTATGTTGGAGTATAGCCAATTAATAATATTGTGATAGTTTCAGGTGGATAGCAAAGGGACTCAGGTATACATATACATGTATCCGTTCTCCCTGAAACTGCCCTCTCAAAGGATGTAAGTTAGAAAAAAGAAATGAGGGTCACGTTAGGCTTGACAGACGTGACAGAACAGCTTCCTAATTGTTTAAACACCATGTGTTTCCTTGAAGCCAGCATCACAGGCATCATTAGTCGCTGCATTGAATGCTGGGATCTTGACATGCCCGCCAACAGGATGCCCCAGCCATCCGCTAAGGACAACTAGTGGAGGAAGCCGTAGTGTTCACCCACTTGAAGGTCTCCAGCTTCACTTCTCCTGCCCTCTTGTCTTTAGAGCTGGCCTCGCCAGAGAGTCTTTCTTGATTCTACATGCAGGGCTCAGGCCACCTTCAGAGGCCAGAGTCAGAAGCAAGCATGCATGCTAAGGACCCACACATATAACGTTTGCTTCTGGCAGTTGGCTCAGAAATTCAGATGCAGCTGGAGACCCTGCAGATCAACTGGGCAGGAAATATTCCCAGGATGGTTCGCTTCCCTCTGTCTGAGTCTAAAGACCTAGGAACAGCCCACCCCCTGGTCTGGGAGAGAGTGCCCTTCGAGTCTTGGGGAAATTTTGCATAAAACTCTAGTCCAATAGCACAGAGTGCTGTTTGTGACAAACAGGAAGTAATTAATTATTGAGTAACTTTTTGCTCTAGCAAAACCTCTAGCCCAAACCACTTGACCCTTCCAAGGGGTTCTTAGAGGACATCCTTATTGGCTGCATCCGGGGTCAAGTAGTTGATGGTTTATTGAAAATGCCAAAGGGGTGAATCACTGTCGGTAACCATAGATGTATCTTACACATTTTGTTTAAACATGAACTCACCAGTATTTTGTTGTAAAGTCAAGGTCTTTGAGTGTGAACCCTGATTGAAATTCCTTGAAGACTTTCTTGTATATAAAAACACAGCCAGACTTCAATGGCTTTTGATTTCCAGTTTTGATCCTTTTAAAGTAGAGTGAGAACCAATCTGTGTGCAGATTCCTTGTAGATCAACAATCCCACTCCTCTTAAACCTTAAAAATTTTCTAGCCCCTGCTTACTCTGGCAACTGTTTTTACAAGTGACTCATCTCTTAAGGCTTTTCAAAGCCAATCAACTTGGTTTTCAAAGAAATAAAAACTATTTTTGGAACTTATTAGCTTGTGTAACACCTAATTAAAATGTCATAATTCTAGTAACAAGTACAGCTGGCATAAACAGACTTGAGAATATAACAGACTCTTCTGAGGTACACAATTCAACTGGTGGGAGAAGCAGTATATACATAGATGTATTGGAGAATAGCCTAGAAACCAAGTTCTGTGGGCAATGCCCAGTATTATTTACAAAAAGAGAATATTGGGTAATTGGGTGGATCCACTAGGTGAACATTGGTAAGAGGGCTCCTACTGTATCCTTAAGCCAATATTATCCATTTAACCTTTTAACATGATTTTTCTGGTTCCTATTATCTGGCTTATTAGTGTTTATATCTTTTCTGTTCAAATGTCAAATTTTTCAAGAGAAAGATTGCTTTACTCGTTTTATCCCAATGTTCATTCAAATAATTGACATAGGTACTCCACAAATATTTGTTAAAAGGATAAGGGTTTTATCATATAAAATCGATTTTATTAAGATCTGCTGCATTTTAGATTTCAAGGCATATAAAATTGTATATGACAAACTGATAAACTAGAACAAATTAACTAGGGCAAATGACACTAATTATTATTCTTTAATAACATTAATACATTGAGCACAGATTTGCCCAGAATAACAGAACTTCAGAGCTTGAAGTCACTTTAGAAGTAAATTGATAGCTGTAGGCATATACAGACACAAAAACAATTTAAAGAACAGTGTGAATTTTTATTTCATTACTTTTGTTTTTGCCCTTAGCCTTTTCTTTTGATGTTATATTTTCCTCTCTGGTGAAAAGTACTTCCTTCTTGTCAGATTTTTGAAGTGCACAAAATTTCTGGAGTGAAACAGTTTTGTTTCAGTGTAATTCATTATTGCCCTAAAGATTAAAAGGTAGCAATGGTCTTGAGCTTCCACTCTCCACTTGTGTAACTGCTTTTTAAACGAATACCTACTGCAGTGCCATGCAACAGGCACTTGCCCGTCTCTAAGTGTTTGAGTTCCGGTTACATGGCCATCACTGTGAAGGCTTTCAGGGAATATAAGACAGCTGCTCACTCGACAAGCGTTCACAGAGTCCTGTTCAGATGAGCCAGGTACTGTGCTAAATCTTGAAGCAAAAATAAGTAAGACCAGTGCTGTCCTCAGATCACCACAGTTATTTCAGAGATGCAGATAGTTTATAATAGAAGTGCAAGGTCCTGTCCAATAATTTCCTCTGTCTCAGGGGGAGAAAAAAGGGTGGAGTGATATTTCTTAGGGGGACTTCCTGGGGAGACGGTTTTCCTTGATCTGAGTCTTGAAGGATGAGCAGGATGACAGGAATCAGTGGTGGCAGGGGGCAGGGACATCTTGTACCTAAAAGTATACCTAAAGTGTACGTAAAGTAACCTGCTTTAAGTGATTACACATGGACACACATAGCTGAATCTTGCAAGAATATTTTTAATCTTGTCTATTGCCTCCTCCCTTTCAAAAGATAAAGAGGAGAAGGAAGTAAGTGTGAGCCTTTTGGGGGAAGGAAAGGATCTCTTTGGTGTGACTCCACAGGGGTTAGGCATCCAAATAAAACCCAGTTCTTGTCTATTTATACATTTGATTATTTTGAAAGTGTCATTATTTTCTTCCTTACATATTTGTAAGAATTCACCAGTGAAGCTATTTGGGTCTTGAGTTCTCTTTGTGGAAATGTTTAAAAATTATG
This sequence comes from Odocoileus hemionus, assembly GCA_020976825.1. Taxonomy (NCBI): domain Eukaryota; kingdom Metazoa; phylum Chordata; class Mammalia; order Artiodactyla; family Cervidae; genus Odocoileus; species Odocoileus hemionus. The sequence continues at coordinate 12,319 of JAJLRB010005304.1, read as the reverse complement.
AATTATATTTCTTTAACAGAGAGAGTACTATTCAGATTTCCTGTTTCTCTTTGTTTCAGGTTTGATAAGCTGTATTTTTCAAGGACTTTTTCATCTTATCTAAGTTATTGACTTTATTGACATAAAGTTGTTCATAATATTTTTGTATTATCTATCTAATCCTGTTTATCTATGAGATCTGTAGTGAATTTCCCCCATTCATTCCTAGTAATGTAGGTAATCTAAGTATATCTGTTTTATTTTTCTCGATCAATCTTGGGCATTTATTTTAAAATTTATTTTAGTAGGTTGATGCTTACATCTGATAACTACATCTGATAGATGAGCTGATCACTTAATTAAAAAAGGAGTACATTTTCTAGTCATCAAAAATAGAATTTTAATGTCTAGAGGTAGAAGTTGCTTCCCTGAGGGCTCAGACGGTAAAGAATCTGCCTGCAAATGAGGAAGGATCAAACCTGGGTTGGAAAGATCCTTGAGAGGAGGGCATGGCAACCCACTCCAGTATTCTTGCCTGGAGAATGCCATGGACAGAGGAGCCTGGTGGGCTACAGTCTATTTTATTGAGAAGAGTCAGACACAGCTGAGCAGCTCAGCATAGCACAGAAGTTTGCTTACTTGGTTAGAAACAGAATCTGCCAAAGGAAAAAGTATTAAACCTGATCTTTTGAATTTTACTCTTAATGGCTCTATAACTCTCGGGTATTTGAACTTGGTTTTCCAAGATCTGTTGTAAATGATCTTGCATTAGAGTTATTGCTTAGTATCTGCTTGTGTATTCATTTTCTGTAGGACTGTTGAATTCTGCTTTCCTCTTCAGAGCAACTGGGAGACAGACACTGAAACAAAAAAGAAGTCTTTCCTTCCCTTTCAAGTGTACTTTTAGATCAGGGTTTCTCAAGCTCAGCACTTTTTTGACATTTGGGGCTGGATGATTCTTTGTTGTGTGGAGACCGTTCTGTGCACTGTGGGTTGTTTAGCAGCAACCCTGGCCTCTACATGCCAGTAACACTACTCTACTTGTGACAAACCACAAATTGCCAAGTAAGAACTATTGGGAGACAAAATAATCCCATAGTGAGAACCACTGCTTCTGAGTAAGAGGGATTGAAAGCCTTTTGTGTTTCCCAGTATTATAAAATCTGAATAATGGCATGATTGGAGACTTGGTTTGAGCACACCTACAGGATTTGTAAAATCTCTGGTTAAAACTGTTATCCTTCCAAAAGGGATACTTGACTTTTCTAGCTAAAGAAAGTTTTAAACCTTTTCTCAGCGTCATTGGAGAACCTGGAGATATAGTGGGGAGCCTTGCATACCACGTAATTCATTCTTCGTTTCGAGTAAAGTGGTTCCTAAACCATCTCAACAGTGAGAGCAAACCCCGAGTGTCTGGCTTTCCTTGGTAAATTGTTCTGATATTCAGGATGCTTTATCTCTGAAAGAACTGAATCTATATGAAGTTCATTCTGCTTACCAAAGTTGTTTTCATCGTCCTTTGTTCTCTTCATTAAGTAGAGAGACCTCAAGGATCTAGTCCCATTTCTTAACATCCTTAATTACCTTGATGGCCTTTCCAAATTTAGAATTCATCTCCTTAGCTGTAATCAAATATACCCAGATTAAGCCTTAAAGGCAGCCTCCTGCACACTCTGTTTCATCCTTAGGGTCCATAGTAATGACTTCATTACATTTTCCCTGTGGGTTTGAGAAATGCAGAAGTCGTAAGAGAGGGGACTGATTCTCCCTTCCTGCTCACAGAGATCCTTTTTGAACAGCCATTGATCTCCCTGCCCATTCCCCATCCTTCATTTCTTCCCTCCGATGGAGAGCTTAAATTGGTGTTCTCCAAGAGATCTGAGCACACTTGCAAAATAGTTCTAGTATAAAAAGAGCAGGAGCCTTGGAAGCGAAAGTCAGAAGGAGCCTGTAAAATCTGTCATTTTGTGTGTGTATCAGGTCACCCTTTCAGGTTTAGGACTGCAGTGTTTCACGACTCATTGAAAAGATTGTTTAAATGGAGGATTTTCAAATGGCAGCTTCAATTCAGGCATCTGTTTCTTCACACAAGGAGCAAAGAATGGAGATGTAATTAACAAAGAAACTTACACCTTTAGGATGACCTTATTTGACGCAGCCCTCTATTTTATATTTTCCTTTTAGTTTTCTCCTGTGGCATATTCTGACAATAATCATGATTAAGTAAAGCAGAATTCAAAACATTAAAGAGATGAATTTTTATTCCACGAATTACTGTCATGTTGCAAAGCCACTGTCCTGGATTACCAAAAAACTGTTTTGAACTCTATTATATAATGATAGTTTGTCACAGATATTTTTAGATTGTTTTGCGAGAGGCAAAAATATTATACAATCACTTTAAAATTTGATATTGAAGTATAACATACATGTAAAAAAGTGGGCAGATATTAAGCATACAGCTCGATAAATTTTTGCAAACTTAACCAATATATAGATTAAGAAGCAGAATATATTAACCAGCCGCTCAGAAATCCCCTGCAAGCTCCCATTTAGGCAGCCCTGACCAAGGGTAATCATTCCTAATTTCTGCCAACATAGTTTGGCCAGTTTGTGCACTTTATATAAATGGAATCATAGAGGATGAACTCTTAGGTCTGGAAGCTTTTGATCAGCATGAATAACATTATGTTAAAACTCAGTGATATTTTCTGTCTGGAAATAGACCTGCTTCTAAATCATTATGGTTAAAAGCATTTATTAAATGCCTTCATTGTGTAGAGCTATGCTAAGGAGTGTATCAGCCACTGGTTCCTACCCTCTGTTTTAAGTAGAAAACATTGACATATTGAGCAGGTGTGCGAAAGGACTTTGAAAATCATTGGTGGGAGATGAACTGGGTACATGAAAAACATGCATACAGTGGAAGGGATTATAAAGATAAAGGTACCCTCACTATCCACCTTGGAAATGGAAAAATATGTCAGGAGGATTTGAGAATAAAGAGGAAGTTGTTGATGTTGTATATTCAGGATACAATCAGAATGTTTTCTGGCTTCAGGGTAATAAGGATGTAACAGATGTTAAGACCTCCTCCCAATTAGTTGCCTGAAGAAGATAGAATTTTAGGAATTGTTTCAATTAACAGTAGTTAGTGAACTGATGGCCAAATGGGTGTTCCAAGCAATGTGCAGATTTAGAAAAAAGATTGAAGGCCTGTGATGATTTCCGGTTATCTTCCTGAAAATTTTTAGATGTAAAATGGTTTTTGCCAATTAACTTTCTTCTTGCGGTGTTGGGACTTAGACAGTAAGCTGCCTTCGTTCTTCAATGAGGTATTTTGTCATCTTGCTGACTGAAGTGATGGTATAGTTTGTTACCAAACAAACTTGGATCCCTTTTGCTTGCATGCAGTAAAGCCAATCTATGTTGACACCAAGTTGTGGTGAAGGAAAAGTGCGGCATTTATTGCTGGCGACAAGCAGGGAATCTGGGGTCACTGGTGCTCACAAGACCCAAAGTCCCCGATGGCTTGCTTTCAGCAAGGCATTTTTAGAGGCCAGGCCAGGGTGGGGGGGGGGGCATCCCACAGTGTATGATCAAGCTTGTGCTCAGTTCTCAGATTTAGGTTGACGTGAGGTGGTAACAGGGCGGTGTCACAGGAGTTAATATTATCAGTCCTTAGACTCCAGGAGGAGCCTGTAAGACAGCTTAGGAAATGTGCATCAGATACAGTGATCTAAGTACTTCAGAGAGGAGCTAAAGCAGAGAATATGGGGAAGGGTCTGTCCAGTTAATGCCCCACGGGGTCCTCCTGGGTTTCATAGTCTGCAGAATGAATGAGCTTTGTCATCACATGGAGCTGCCTTTCCATTGTATAATGTCACCACTGTCCCCCAAGTCATGGTATCAATTTATACTGTCACCGGAGGAGCATCGGAACATTCTTTGTTTCTCCAAATCTTCGTCCCAGCATTTGTGTTCTCACTCACTGTTTTAAATTTTCTTCAAGAATCTCATAGGTATGAAGTATTTCGTTGTATTGTTTTATATTGAATTTCCCTAGAGAGGTTGAAACTTTGGGGTAGGTTATTGGCCATTTGGGTTTTCTCTTTCGTGTATATACTTACTTTTGTTCTATTGATTTGTAGCAATTCTTTATACATTCTGGATACTAACCCTTAATTAAATGTTATTGTCAATATCATCTTCCTTTTTGCGGCTTATCTTTTAACTTTGAGCACATCTTGTGTTTGTGAATGAACATTTTTTATTATAATAAAGCCCTAATTATCAGTCTTTTCTTTTATTCTTCTGTGATTTTGTGCCCTTTTATTTTAGCCTTGTTCTAAAATTGTTTGTCCTATCTCCAAGGTTATGCAGATGTTCTTCAATATATCTCTTTTAAAATATGCTTGTCAAGGACCTAATGAAAAGCACAGGGAACTATAATATACTCAGTATTTTTATAATAACCTGTAAGGGAAGAGAAACTGAAAAAAAGAGTACAATACACACACACACATAACTGAATCACTGAAAACGAAACATAAACTTGTAAATCAACAACTACACTTCAATTTAAAAAACAATATGTGTTTCATAAAAAGAAAAGTATGGTTTTCAGTTTTCAGTCTTTATTAGAAGAATTTAGTTTTTGGGTATAGTATGAAGGTAGAATCTATATTTTACATTTCCTATACAGAAACCACTACATTCTTAATATTCTTTTCCTTTCCCCACTGATTTTTTATATACTCTCATGACCCATTATATATCATTCTCGTGCTGTACCTGTGCATACATCTCTGGCCTCGGATTCGGTTCTGTTATTGGTCTATCTGTGCTATCCGTCTGCTAAGACTGCAACAGGATCATAATTAGTATATGTTATTTTAAAGTAGGAGCCTGGATAATCTCCTAGAAGTGTGTTCTCCTCAGTTATTCTTTTCAAAATGTCTGAGATGTACACTTCACGTTTTTTGCTGTTTTTGCAATCAGACCTTTGATGTTCCACCTAAACGTCCGCTGGTTAGGATTTTTGAGTGGGATTAACAGTGAATTTTATAGAATACATATTTCACACCACAGTCACAGTGTTCACTGTATTGCACCTGTCCATATTATATCCATGGTGGTGTAGGTTTTCACACAATCAGATCTTCTCTCTTTCATTCCCCAATACTGTATTTTTTGAGCACACCTTTAACAAATCTAGTAGAAGGTCCCTCAATAGCGGTGAGGAATTAAATCCATCGTGTCATAAAACTAAATCCATGGATGTCATGGTTTCCTTCCACAGAATCTGTGACGAATTGAAGCTGAAATGTACAAAAAGTTCAGTAATTGACAAGGCTGATAGCAGAAAAATCCGATATTGGAGTCTGTTCATCGCACCTACCAGTCCAGCGGTCATCAAGAACAGGGAAGTCGGGTATGTCATACATTAAAAACCGTACTGCGTAGCTGATATGTCTCTAATTGAAAATTAAGCAAAATATAACCCTCCGTAAATGTACAAAAATTGTGTGATTTCTTTGAAATAGAAAAATATGGCCCATAGATATTTGCTTCCTTCACAGGAGACCAAAGTTGTTTATCATTCAGGGATGCATACCTCCTCTGTTGAAGAGAGGAAAGAAAAGTGAAGCCAGGCTTCAGCATCCCATGAGTGGCACTAGGCCTCATTGCAAACCTAGTGTAAGATCTAGAGAAGCAGTCTGAGAAACCTTGTCCTCATGTGTGGGGAGTATTGATGTACGATTCCTATAGTCTTGGTCTGTAGTCACTCAATGAAAACAATGACCTTTTCTCTTTGGTTAGATTCAAATTTAGCCATTGGTTTCGCTGCAATAGTGAGGTTTAAATCATATGAAAAACTTTACTTTACTAGGGAAGGCGTCGTCTATTGTATATACTGCTACGAGCACATCGCACCTAAATCACAAGGCTGCAACCGCTGATAAGAGCGTGCCATCTAGTAACCTGTGACCTTGTAGCGTGATAGCCTGAGATGTTCTATTCTGGAAAGCGGTTTTCAATTCAATGCTGTCAAATATGAAGATAACGGTTGAGTGGCTGATAGGCACGCCTCACATCTCACAGAAATATTCATATAGTCCCTCCCACAATGGCCCTCGGGAGCTTTAATATTATTTGACTGGCAACAGGAAAAATCAACACATGGTACACATCTCCTAAGTAACACATCTTATGTGACAAACGAATTTTTTAAATAGACGCACAACGATTTATGCCCTTAACAGTTTGCTGATGGCGATGCTGCGAAGCGCTAGGCTAGTAACTGAAACTGGACTTGCTTGTAGACCAATTTCCAGCACACGCCTGCTTAGTCCTGTTACGAAAAACCAGCCCTCACTACCCCACAACATACGTGACTTCCATAATAATTAACGTATCTACTTGAATAAAACCCGCCTGAAAGGCCCATCAATCAGGAATCCTATACTTAAAAATGACAACTTTTTTTTATTTTAGTTAACAAGACTTCTTGTCTATGGAGTGGATTGCTCATTGAAAAGAAAACTCGATATAAAAAATGAATCTACATAGCGCAAACATAGACATTTGCAAATTACGAAAAGGGAAATTGGATTTCTGAAGGTAAAAGAATAAATATAGATGAGTTTTATGGGATACAATTACATCACAATATAGAGTAAATTAAACATCAAGCCAACTGTAGTGGCACACAGAAACCATATTCAATAATCCAGTAATAAACCATAATAGGAAAAGAAAATTTTAATAGAGAAAGGATGTACATCTATGCATGTACACACACATATATGAAATCACCATTGCTTGTACAGGAGAGAAAAATAAACACAACATGTGGAAGTCCAAACCTATACTCCAAAACAAATATTTATAGAACTGAAAGATCTAAGTTATTAAGATATGAAAGATAAGGTTCACTTTCTTAGCGGTACGTTATCATCTTAATTTTTCTGAGCCCTTAGCAGAAAGAGATTTGTAGTACAAAATTGGTGTTCAGTATTTCAGCATTTGCTGCGAAATCACTATCTGTCTGGTTCCTCCAGCCCTCACAACTACACGACAGAGTGAGATATAACAATTCTAAAAACAAAAAACAGACCAAAAATAGCTACTGTCACAGCGGGTAGGTAGTGGAACTGAGGTAAATACTTCCCCTTATGGTTGGAGGGGTTTAATGACAGGCTAGGGCACCGAGCCAACTTTTTCTCTCTATGGGCAGGCCTCATTGGCCCAACGTACCATCATTGCTTCGAATAGGCATAGTCAAGTGCTATCTTGTCTTTATTATTCACAAGGACGGCATGATGGAAATCAGTGCATCTCTTAACAATTCTTTCAGAAAGTGAAACCACCGAGATATTCTTTTGTTTGTTTGAAGGAGAGTTTGATCGCATCTGCTTGATTATCTTCCGCACTCGAATCTAGATATTTGTCATCCCCCATAGGGAGAGACTGTTTGGCAAATGTCTGGGAAACATTTTTGGTATCTCTTTAGCTGGGTGAGGGAAGAGGTGACTAGAGCTGGTGCTCACATTGAGGCAGACGATCAAGGTGCCTGTGCTGCGAAAATGAGTCCGTACAGAACTCCACATCCGCCATAACAATCCAAACAAACTCACTAGCACCCCCCACAAACAGTCTTAAGCGATATCTTACCACGAGAGTGCGCGAAGGGTAGGAACAAACACTAACTTAGGACCTACAACTTTGTGTGTGGGTGTTTATTTCTGGCTTTTGGCATGCTAAAGTGTTCAAGTTAAAGGCAAAATATGGCATACTTTCTTTGTTCTTCTTTATGCGAGATTCTTATCACCCGAATAACTTGAATAAAGTTCCCTGCTTCTACTACAAGTATAACTAGTTGCTTTTAGCATCCACAATACTAGATGAAATAGTGTTCTGCTTCTCATATCCCAAACATCCCAGCTCCTCCCTCTCATCCATCCTCCTCATCTCCTCTTATGGCAACACACAGTCATTTCTTTTCCTAGGTCTTTGAATCTGTTTTGTGGTTAAGTAAACATTTGTGCCTGGTTTTAGATTCCACCTATCTTATGGTATTGTCTTTCTCTTTCTGACTGACTTCAATCAGTATGATAATGTCTAGTTGCAGTCCCTCTTATTGTCAGTGGCATTATTTCATTCTTCTTTTCTGGCTGAGTAGTAAATCTAGTGTGTAATATGCACCACATCTTCTTTATCCCTTTATCTGTTGGACTTTAGGTTTTTTCCATGTCTTGACTATTGTGAATAGTGCTGTGTGAACATAGGTGTGCAAACACACCTTTTTGAATTGCAGTAATGTTCGCTGAGATTTATGCTCAATGAATGGGATTTGCTGGATCGATGTTTGGTCTATGTTGCATTTTTTTTTATTTTTGGTGGGAACCTCCATACACTGTTCTCACATAGTTGTGTGGCCCATGTATCTAAATTATCTATATGCCCACCACAAATTCGTAGCCTAGGAAGGTATTCGCACTTTTCCCAGCAAATGCTCATCTTGGCATTTAATTATTTGGATTAAGACTCTTTTGATGATGATGCCTCGTTGCATGAGCTATAGTGTGAGTTGAAGATCGTAGTGTATGCCTTACATGGTATTTTGATTTGCTTCTCTCTATAGCTAGTGATGTTGGGCACTTTGCATGTGCCTTTCGGCCATCTGTATATCTTCTTTGGAGAAATGTCCCCAGGTCTTCTGCCTGTTTTTCGATTGGGTTCTTTGTTTTGTTGTTACTGGTTTAGACTTAACTTTTGAACTTATGAAAGGCAGCCTTTGCCGTTCTTTAAAACACAGAACCTGTGGTAAGGTTTAGAATTTGGCCTGAAATAGAGCAAGGGATTCTAGACACCAGATTTAAAAGGGGTACAGGTGTAGAAGAACTGCTGAGTTAAGAAGGTGCATTTCTGAAGGGGAGCCTTCAGGACAAGCCTCTCTCTGATGCTGGGCAAAATTAGTACTGGTTGTCACTAGTTACTGGTGCTGATCTGAAACTACTTGTTGAATCCATTGCAATCCATTGAACTCTTACCTTGCACAAGAACTTCTTTATGATAAGAAAGAATCAAGCTATGATAGTGTGTATGATCAAAACCGAATCATAATCAGCTTTAGAAAATTCTTCTTGCCTGAGAAGTTTCATTTATTATTTCAGCCTCTAACTAGGGAAAATCGCCAATAGTGCTGTAACAAAAGAAGAGAGCACAGAATAATTTTAGTGAAGCAATTATTTTTTCATTTACCATTTAGTTTCAAGCAATAGGGTTTAAAACCCTTTTATTTCTCCTAAAGCTGCAATGAAAAGTACAGTAGGTGGGTTAAGTATCCTATTTTCTCCATTTTTTCCCCAACCTTGGGGAAGATACTAAGTTGAGGCACGTAAAACAGACAGTATTTCACCATTATGGCATACAAATGGTATTTTCGTATAGTTTTAGTCTAGTCCAGTATAGTTGCCCCCGCCACTACAAAAAAGGAGTGGCCTAAATATTCCTTCCCTAGGGCCTTTTTCCCGCCTGAAATTGCCATGAGAAAAAAGAAATGCCCATTCATTTTTACCTCTGAAGCTTTGCAGAGTAACTAAAACCTCATTTTTGATGTGTCTTCAATGGACTCTGACTTTTAAGTGTCTCATCCCTAAACCTGGGGTTTCCCCCATAGATATTTAAAAACCAAAGAAGCTGCCCTTCAGCATCTTTTCTGGCAAAGCAAAGAATCGTCCCCCAGTTTATCTACTGTGTAAACGTGGATTGGGTGTTGTATTCTCTTTTAGGTATGTGATACACCTGTCTGGGGAATTGTTAACAGGATTTGTAGGAAGCTCTTAGGGTTGGTCTTTTTTTTTTTTTTTTTTTCGCTTGAATTTAGTGAATGCTTCCGGTGGTTTAATTTTGGTGCAGAAAATTAATGATAGCTGATATTTGTTTGGAAAGTTTTGTCCTCCATATTTTTTGTTGAAATTAATAAAAGGGGGCCATTTCCAGGTAAGTGTCAAGGTTTTACATCCATATGGCTGATTATTCCTAAACGTATTATATCTCTATATTACTGTGAATTGCAATCTGTGCACCTTTTACATCTTTGTGAGAAAAATCCAATGATAATTTCACAAGTAGCTGTTGTTTTGATATTGGGCCGGAAGTCTTTAATTCTACCTGTAATCTGTATACATGCTTTTAACATCTCTTGGAACATACGTGATTGTCAGTGTGCTAAGGTGTCATGTTGATCTTCTCTGACTAACCCCATGAGATCCTGGATAAGCAACTGCAAGGCTTCCTCTTATTCATGCACACATCTTCTCGGATTAGCGTGCTCCAACTCGATGTCCATTGAGTTTGGATTCGACAGTCCACCCTATTCTCATGCCTCGTGTCATACCGCCCTTATGTGAAATAAAATTAAAATTGGCTTCTTTTTGATGCATGAAATTGATCGACTGGGAAAACCCCTATCCATTAGTCTTTCGCTTAGCATTAAGAATTTTTAGTCTTTGATATGAAATAAGCGAAAACGTCATTCAGAGACCCTGTTATTTACGCATTGACACTAGCGCATGCTGTGCCAAGCATGTGTTTTTGATCCCGAATGAAAACATATATTATCCAACCAATCAATCTGCTAGAGACATACTATTTGCCCAATCAAATAACTTGCTTGCTCTTCTCTAGTTGTTTGATGGGCGTTCTCCACTGGCAACCCACGGGTCTACCACCTGCCATTCGTTAGCCCATTGCAATAATTTGATCCTGGCTTTGTACTGTCACCATATATGTGTACCTTGTTGTATTGAAATTCTGTGTGCTAAAAAGGCTGCTTGTTTCCTCTCAACTCGCGGTTCCCAAGTTGAGGAGAAAGTGCGGTATGGGGGGGCTTACCCAAAAAGGAAGTTGTAAAATCAAAGGTGTATGGATGATAGTTAGATGAGAGGACTCGTGACCATGGAAAAGGCTTGTGACCATGAAAGGACCGCCCACTGTAAACATTGTGCCTTGGTAATCTAGGATATTGTCCTATGCTTCCATCCCAAGGAGATAGAAAGTGTGTTTGTATATGTTACATGGTAGAAAGGCTAACCTTTTGGTCATTTTGTCACAGTCAGCCTGCCGACCTGGCCTGGGAAGAAAAGACAGGCTCCCATGAATATCACGTGTTAGTTCTTAAGCTGTGTATGTGGCTGTTTATTGTGATCTTATTCAGAGGCAATCTTCTGGGATGTATTCCTTATGCTTCTGTTTTGACTCAGCCAAGGCGTGCCCATGTTTCATCACTCTGGTTGCTCTTTCTATCGCTCCATATGTGACTGTTAAATATTTTTCAAGAATGGCAATGGGGTGTGTGAGTCTGGAGGGCCATTGATTCTTAGATAGAGGCCAGCTGCATTCTGGTTGGTATAAGATTGTACCTTTTGTGAGACAAGAGGTAAATTTATGATTAAGAAGACAATCATACAAATATTGTGCTCCGTAGAAAACAAGGCAGATGATTTCTTTACTTGATTGTATCTGTGTGAGTGTTTATGCGTACGTGCTTCATGTTTGCACTATACCTACAGTATGGATCTACCTAGCTAGAGGGACAAGGTAGATGCTTGATTCTTTTCGCCCATAACAAGTAGCTGAGCTATTTCTAATTTGACTATATCGAAGAACACATACAGCAACGAATTCCATTTATATTTGAAATGTTGTGGCTTGTGCAAGGTGTGGGACATCGGCCTGACTAGGTAAGACCCTACACTGCAGGTTAGGAGGAGAATCTTGACGCTTTCTGTCAGTAAGCGGGCCATTTATGATGAAGATGTAGTCGGAGGAATCCTCAATGGATAGTTAAAAAATGTACATTAGAAATGTAGATAATAGAGAATGGTGTGCGTCATGAAAACTGATCTAAAACCATCGTTTGCAAACGTACCAAAAAAGGAATCCAAGCTAGTGCGATGGTCAGTACACTATAAGTGCGCAGTAATTTTGCCGACATTCATTCTATAGTTTTAAGTAAGTTTCTAGCTTTCTTATAGAGGCCCAGTCGGACACCACTCATCAGAAAATTGAACTAGAATCGCCTTCTGATTTTTTAGTCGAGGTGCTGGTGTGTAGTAATGGCCGTTTGATTCGAAATTTCTAATCTTCTTGAGTCGTTGATAATGCGTCATTTTTAATATATTTTCTATAATTTTTATTATCCTATGAAATTTCTTATACTTTGAGTAAAGTTGACAAGGGTCTGTCGTTATCGTGCCAAATGGTGACTGTGTACTTAAAATGGGCTGTTAGCTTACTTAGGTTTAAAAATATCCCACTGTTATTGCTGTAA
>JAJLRB010005303.1:0-45938 GCA_020976825.1 Odocoileus hemionus | reverse complement strand
ACGTGTCATCACACTCACCCTATCGATGGTATCACGGCCAATATATGTATGATATCACATCCAGTATACGTGTGACATCATATCCACTATATTTATGCCGTGATACACACTATGTATGACATCACAACACTCTGTGTTGATGACACCACACTAGGCATATTGTGACATTATTTGCACTACAGAAGACGTCACGTATACTCTATTACAGCAAACCACAGTATTTTTGACATCACATCCACTTCCGGCATGACATCAAACCCAGTGTATCTTTGTCATGACAATTTCTTCACTTATATCACACCCACATTTGTATGCCATCAAACCAACAATATGCGTGACATCCTATGCACTATTTATAACATCACATCCACACCTTGATTTTTCAGACTACTGTACGTATGATATCACAACCTCTATATATGAAACTACATCCAGTATAGATGGCATCACATACACTACCCATGTGACATTACAACCACTAATCTGTGTCATCACAACGACTGTACTGAAACATCACACCCACTCGTTGTATTACATCACACTCGCCATATATATGGCGACTTGGCACTATACACAACATCACATCCTCACTTTATGACATTAAAACCACCGGTTTATGACATCAGGTTATGGTATTCATTACGTCACATCTACTCTATTCATGAAATCACACGTACTGTATATGACATCATATACACTATACTTGTGACATCACAGCCACCGTATCTATAACAACACACCTACTATGTTTATGACATCATACTCAGTGTATACGACATTTCACTTGGTGTATGAATGACAACACATCCATTGTATCCGACATCACACCTACTGTATCTGTGTAGTCACACCAACTTGATTGATGGTATGAAAACCTATGTATGTATGAAATCACACCCACAGCATGTAGGACACAATAGGCATTGTATATGACATTACATGCACTCTTGATAACATCATATCGGTGTTTGTAAGCCATGGCAAGCACTATGTTTATGACATCATATCCACTATATATGATCTCACCCACACTGTGTAGATGACAAAACAAATTCTGTATCTGACTTGAAACCCATTCTCTCTACCACCGCACCCATTCTATATGTCATCACACCCACTCTGTCGAAAACATCACACCAACTATGTAAGACATCACAGGTGGCATATGTATGCCATCCTGTGCACTATACATGACATCATATCCACACTTTATGACAACAATCTTTAGTATTTATGACTTCACATGCACACTCCTCATGACATCACACGCACTACATATGACATGTGGTCTACTGTGTGTGACAGCACATTCACTATATGTGTGACTTCTCACAATGACTGTTTCGATGACATCACACACACTACGTTTATGACATATCTACTTTATATGGCATCAAACACAATGTTATGACAATACAGCCATTGCGTGCTTCACAGCCACTATGTCTGATGTCACACCCACTGTATCTGTGCCATCACACTGAATGTATCAATTTCATCAAACCCAGTGTGTGTATGACATCATCTCCACTATATATATGAAATCATATGTGATACATATGTCATCACATCCACTCTTTATGACATCACACCACTTTTTAACATCACGACCACTCTATATGACATCACTCCACTATATCTGACCTCACGTCCACTGTATCTGTGTCATCACACCCACCCAATCGATGGTATCTCAGCCAATATTTGTATGATATCATATCACATCCAGTATACGTGTGACCTCTTATCCACTATATTTTTGATATGATACCCACTATATATGACATCACAAACCTCGGTGTTGATGACACCACACTCGGATATGTATGACATCACTTGCACTAGAGATGACATCACATCCGCTCTATCACAGCAAACCACATATTTTATGATGTCACATCCACGTCAGGCATGACATCATACTCATTCTATCAGACATTGCACCAAGTGTATCTTGGTCATCACAAACTCTCCGCTGATATCACATCCACTTTTGTATGACATCACACCCACTACATGTGTGACATCATATGCACTGTAATAACATCACAACCACTGCTTTTGTCATCACACTACTGTTCTTATGACAGCACAACCTCTATTATGAAACCACATCCAGTATGCAGGGCAACATATACACTATACATGTGACATCACAGCCAGTAAACTGAGTCATCACACCCACTGTATTGACAATGTCACCCCCACTCTTTGTATGTCTTCACACTTGGCATATGTATAGCATCTGTTGCACGATAGAAGAAAACCCATCCTCACATTATGACATCAAACCACCATTTTTAAGACATCACACACAGTATAGTTGACATTGTATCCACGGTATCTGTGTCATCACATCCAACGTATTGATGATATCATACCATCTGTATTTATGAGATCTCATCGACTATGTATGACAACATCATATCCATTGTATAAAACATCATATTCACTCTATTTGTAGCATCGCAGAAACTGTATCTGTATCTCACACACACTCTTTCCATCATATCACAATCTTGGTATGTATGACATCACACCAACTATATGTTTACCATCATATACACTATATAAGGCATCACACCTCATTTTATGTGATCACACCACATTACTTTTGACGGCAAATGCACTGTACTCATGATATCACTCCCACTATCTGACATTGCATCCACTGTATCTGTGTCATCACAACCATTCTATTGATGATCTCTGGACAACTGTATATATGACATCACACCCAGTTTATGTATGACAACTTATGCACTATACATAACGTCTCATCCACTCTTTATGATTTCACACCATTGTAGTCATCACATTACATCCACTGAATTCATAATGTCACCCACACTATATATGACATCACACACAAGACAACACGATGTTATATCTGCCAATTCACCCACGATATCTGACACTGAATCCATTGTATCTGGGTCATCAAACCCAGTGTATCAATGACACCACATCCACTCTCTGGATCACATCACACACACTATATGTATGACATCATATTCAGTATGCATGACATGGCATGAACTCTATGACATCAGACCCCTATATATATGACATCACATCCAGTATATTTATGACATCATATCCAATATATATGATACCACACACACTGCTTTCATGACAACACAACGGCTATTCCTGACATCACACCCACTATATTTGACATCACACCCACTGTATCAGTGTCATCACACCCGCTGTATCGATGACATCACAACAAGTATGGAAGTCATCACACTTGGCATACGTATGACATCATACACTTTTTACAAGAAATCCCATTCAAAAATTATGACATCAATGCTCAGTATTGATGACATCACCACCACTGCATTCATGACATCAGATCTCCTATATATGACATAACGTCCACGGTGAATGATATCTCATCCCCTACATCTATGATATCACACACCCACTCTATGTGTGTCATCACACCCAATGTATCTACTATATCAAAACCAGTGTACGTATGACATCACAGCCACTATATGTGTGACATCATATGCACTGCATAGGACATCACATCCACGCTTTATGACGTCACACCACTTTATTGATGACCTCATGTACACGGTATACGTGTCATCACACTCACCCTATCGATGGTATCACGGCCAATATATGTATGATATCACATCCAGTATACGTGTGACATCATATCCACTATATTTATGCCGTGATACACACTATGTATGACATCACAACACTCTGTGTTGATGACACCACACTAGGCATATTGTGACATTATTTGCACTACAGAAGACGTCACGTATACTCTATTACAGCAAACCACAGTATTTTTGACATCACATCCACTTCCGGCATGACATCAAACCCAGTGTATCTTTGTCATGACAATTTCTTCACTTATATCACACCCACATTTGTATGCCATCAAACCAACAATATGCGCGTGACATCCTATGCACTATTTATAACATCACATCCACACCTTGATTTTTCAGACTACTGTACGTATGATATCACAACCTCTATATATGAAACTACATCCAGTATAGATGGCATCACATACACTACCCATGTGACATTACAACCACTAATCTGTGTCATCACAACGACTGTACTGAAACATCACACCCACTCGTTGTATTACATCACACTCGCCATATATATGGCGACTTGGCACTATACACAACATCACATCCTCACTTTATGACATTAAAACCACCGGTTTATGACATCAGGTTATGGTATTCATTACGTCACATCTACTCTATTCATGAAATCACACGTACTGTATATGACATCATATACACTATACTTGTGACATCACAGCCACCGTATCTATAACAACACACACTACTATGTTTATGACATCATACTCAGTGTATACGACATTTCACTTGGTGTATGAATGACAACACATCCATTGTATCCGACATCATCACTACTGTATCTGTGTAGTCACACCAACTTGATTGATGGTATGAAAACCTATGTATGTATGAAATCACACCCACAGCATGTAGGACACAATAGGCATTGTATATGACATTACATGCACTCTTGATAACATCATATCGGTGTTTGTAAGCCATGGCAAGCACTATGTTTATGACATCATATCCACTATATATGATCTCACCCACACTGTGTAGATGACAAAACAAATTCTGTATCTGACTTGAAACCCATTCTCTCTACCACCGCACCCATTCTATATGTCATCACACCCACTCTGTCGAAAACATCACACCAACTATGTAAGACATCACAGGTGGCATATGTATGCCATCCTGTGCACTATACATGACATCATATCCACACTTTATGACAACAATCTTTAGTATTTATGACTTCACATGCACACTCCTCATGACATCACACGCACTACATACATACATGTGGTCTACTGTGTGTGTGACAGCACATTCACTATGTGTACTTCTCACAATGACTGTTTCGATGACATCACACACACTACGTTTATGACATATCTACTTTATATGGCATCAAACACAATGTTATGACAATACAGCCATTGCGTGCTTCACAGCCACTATGTCTGATGTCACACCCACTGTATCTGTGCCATCACACTGAATGTATCAATTTCATCAAACCCAGTGTGTGTATGACATCATCTCCACTATATATATGAAATCATATGTGATACATATGTCATCACATCCACTCTTTATGACATCACACCACTTTTTAACATCACGACCACTCTATATGACATCACTCCACTATATCTGACCTCACGTCCACTGTATCTGTGTCATCACACCCACCCAATCGATGGTATCTCAGCCAATATTTGTATGATATCACATCCAGTATACGTGTGACCTCTTATCCACTATATTTTTGATATGATACCCACTATATATGACATCACAAACCTCGGTGTTGATGACACCACACTCGGATATGTATGACATCACTTGCACTAGAGATGACATCACATCCGCTCTATCACAGCAAACCACATATTTTATGATGTCACATCCACGTCAGGCATGACATCATACTCATTCTATCAGACATTGCACCAAGTGTATCTTGGTCATCACAAACTCTCCGCTGATATCACATCCACTTTTGTATGACATCACACCCACTACATGTGTGACATCATATGCACTGTAATAACATCACAACCACTGCTTTTGTCATCACACTACTGTTCTTATGACAGCACAACCTCTATTATGAAACCACATCCAGTATGCAGGGCAACATATACACTATACATGTGACATCACAGCCAGTAAACTGAGTCATCACACCCACTGTATTGACAATGTCACCCCCACTCTTTGTATGTCTTCACACTTGGCATATGTATAGCATCTGTTGCACGATAGAAGAAAAAAAATCCTCACATTATGACATCAAACCACCATTTTTAAGACATCACACACAGTATAGTTGACATTGTATCCACGGTATCTGTGTCATCACATCCAACGTATTGATGATATCATACCATCTGTATTTATGAGATCTCATCGACTATGTATGACAACATCATATCCATTGTATAAAACATCATATTCACTCTATTTGTAGCATCGCAGAAACTGTATCTGTATCTCACACACACACTCTTTCCATCATATCACAATCTTGGTATGTATGACATCACACCAACTATATGTTTACCATCATATACACTATATAAGGCATCACACCTCATTTTATGTGATCACACCACATTACTTTTGACGGCAAATGCACTGTACTCATGATATCACTCCCACTATCTGACATTGCATCCACTGTATCTGTGTCATCACAACCATTCTATTGATGATCTCTGGACAACTGTATATATGACATCACACCCAGTTTATGTATGACAACTTATGCACTATACATAACGTCTCATCCACTCTTTATGATTTCACACCATTGTAGTCATCACATTACATCCACTGAATTCATAATGTCACCCACACTATATATGACATCACACACAAGACAACACGATGTTATATCTGCCAATTCACCCACGATATCTGACACTGAATCCATTGTATCTGGGTCATCAAACCCAGTGTATCAATGACACCACATCCACTCTCTGGATCACATCACACACACTATATGTATGACATCATATTCAGTATGCATGACATGGCATGAACTCTATGACATCAGACCCCTATATATATGACATCACATCCAGTATATTTATGACATCATATCCAATATATATGATACCACACACACACTTTCATGACAACACAACGGCTATTCCTGACATCACACCCACTATATTTGACATCACACCCACTGTATCAGTGTCATCACACCCGCTGTATCGATGACATCACAACAAGTATGGAAGTCATCACACTTGGCATACGTATGACATCATACACTTTTTACAAGAAAAATCCCATTCAAAAATTATGACATCAATGCTCAGTATTGATGACATCACCACCACTGCATTCATGACATCAGATCTCCTATATATGACATAACGTCCACGGTGAATGATATCTCATCCCCTACATCTATGATATCACACCCACTCTATGTGTGTCATCACACCCAATGTATCTACTATATCAAAACCAGTGTACGTATGACATCACAGCCACTATATGTGTGACATCATATGCACTGCATAGGACATCACATCCACGCTTTATGACGTCACACCACTTTATTGATGACCTCATGTACACGGTATACGTGTCATCACACTCACCCTATCGATGGTATCACGGCCAATATATGTATGATATCACATCCAGTATACGTGTGACATCATATCCACTATATTTATGCCGTGATACACACTATGTATGACATCACAACACTCTGTGTTGATGACACCACACTAGGCATATTGTGACATTATTTGCACTACAGAAGACGTCACGTATACTCTATTACAGCAAACCACAGTATTATTTTTGACATCACATCCACTTCCGGCATGACATCAAACCCAGTGTATCTTTGTCATGACAATTTCTTCACTTATATCACACCCACATTTGTATGCCATCAAACCAACAATATGCGTGACATCCTATGCACTATTTATAACATCACATCCACACCTTGATTTTTCAGACTACTGTACGTATGATATCACAACCTCTATATATGAAACTACATCCAGTATAGATGGCATCACATACACTACCCATGTGACATTACAACCACTAATCTGTGTCATCACAACGACTGTACTGAAACATCACACCCACTCGTTGTATTACATCACACTCGCCATATATATGGCGACTTGGCACTATACACAACATCACATCCTCACTTTATGACATTAAAACCACCGGTTTATGACATCAGGTTATGGTATTCATTACGTCACATCTACTCTATTCATGAAATCACACGTACTGTATATGACATCATATACACTATACTTGTGACATCACAGCCACCGTATCTATACAACACACCTACTATGTTTATGACATCATACTCAGTGTATACGACATTTCACTTGGTGTATGAATGACAACACATCCATTGTATCCGACATCACACCTACTGTATCTGTGTAGTCACACCAACTTGATTGATGGTATGAAAACCTATGTATGTATGAAATCACACCCACAGCATGTAGGACACAATAGGCATTGTATATGACATTACATGCACTCTTGATAACATCATATCGGTGTTTGTAAGCCATGGCAAGCACTATGTTTATGACATCATATCCACTATATATGATCTCACCCACACTGTGTAGATGACAAAACAAAAAAATGTATCTGACTTGAAACCCATTCTCTCTACCACCGCACCCATTCTATATGTCATCACACCCACTCTGTCGAAAACATCACACCAACTATGTAAGACATCACAGGTGGCATATGTATGCCATCCTGTGCACTATACATGACATCATATCCACACTTTATGACAACAATCAATCTTTAGTATTTATGACTTCACATGCACACTCCTCATGACATCACACGCACTACATATGACATGTGGTCTACTGTGTGTGACAGCACATTCACTATATGTGTGACTTCTCACAATGACTGTTTCGATGACATCACACACACTACGTTTATGACATATCTACTTTATATGGCATCAAACACAATGTTATGACAATACAGCCATTGCGTGCTTCACAGCCACTATGTCTGATGTCACACCCACTGTATCTGTGCCATCACACTGAATGTATCAATTTCATCAAACCCAGTGTGTGTATGACATCATCTCCACTATATATATGAAATCATATGTGATACATATGTCATCACATCCACTCTTTATGACATCACACCACTTTTTAACATCACGACCACTCTATATGACATCACTCCACTATATCTGACCTCACGTCCACTGTATCTGTGTCATCACACCCACCCAATCGATGGTATCTCAGCCAATATTTGTATGATATCATGATATCACATCCATATACGTGTGACCTCTTATCCACTATATTTTTGATATGATACCCACTATATATGACATCACAAACCTCGGTGTTGATGACACCACACTCGGATATGTATGACATCACTTGCACTAGAGATGACATCACATCCGCTCTATCACAGCAAACCACATATTTTATGATGTCACATCCACGTCAGGCATGACATCATACTCATTCTATCAGACATTGCACCAAGTGTATCTTGGTCATCACAAACTCTCCGCTGATATCACATCCACTTTTGTATGACATCACACCCACTACATGTGTGACATCATATGCACTGTAATAACATCACAACCACTGCTTTTGTCATCACACTACTGTTCTTATGACAGCACAACCTCTATTATGAAACCACATCCAGTATGCAGGGCAACATATACACTATACATGTGACATCACAGCCAGTAAACTGAGTCATCACACCCACTGTATTGACAATGTCACCCCCACTCTTTGTATGTCTTCACACTTGGGCATATGTATAGCATCTGTTGCACGATAGAAGAAAACCCATCCTCACATTATGACATCAAACCACCATTTTTAAGACATCACACACAGTATAGTTGACATTGTATCCACGGTATCTGTGTCATCACATCCAACGTATTGATGATATCATACCATCTGTATTTATGAGATCTCATCGACTATGTATGACAACATCATATCCATTGTATAAAACATCATATTCACTCTATTTGTAGCATCGCAGAAACTGTATCTGTATCTCACACACACTCTTTCCATCATATCACAATCTTGGTATGTATGACATCACACCAACTATATGTTTACCATCATATACACTATATAAGGCATCACACCTCATTTTATGTGATCACACCACATTACTTTTGACGGCAAATGCACTGTACTCATGATATCACTCCCACTATCTGACATTGCATCCACTGTATCTGTGTCATCACAACCATTCTATTGATGATCTCTGGACAACTGTATATATGACATCACACCCAGTTTATGTATGACAACTTATGCACTATACATAACGTCTCATCCACTCTTTATGATTTCACACCATTGTAGTCATCACATTACATCCACTGAATTCATAATGTCACCCACACTATATATGACATCACACACAAGACAACACGATGTTATATCTGCCAATTCACCCACGATATCTGACACTGAATCCATTGTATCTGGGTCATCAAACCCAGTGTATCAATGACACCACATCCACTCTCTGGATCACATCACACACACTATATGTATGACATCATATTCAGTATGCATGACATGGCATGAACTCTATGACATCAGACCCCTATATATATGACATCACATCCAGTATATTTATGACATCATATCCAATATATATGATACCACACACACTGCTTTCATGACAACACAACAACGCTATTCCTGACATCACACCCACTATATTTGACATCACACCCACTGTATCAGTGTCATCACACCCGCTGTATCGATGACATCACAACAACAAGTATGGAAGTCATCACACTTGGCATACGTATGACATCATACACTTTTTACAAGAAATCCCATTCAAAAATTATGACATCAATGCTCAGTATTGATGACATCACCACCACTGCATTCATGACATCAGATCTCCTATATATATGACATAACGTCCACGGTGAATGATATCTCATCCCCTACATCTATGATATCACACCCACTCTATGTGTGTCATCACACCCAATGTATCTACTATATCAAAACCAGTGTACGTATGACATCACAGCCACTATATGTGTGACATCATATGCACTGCATAGGACATCACATCCACGCTTTATGACGTCACACCACTTTATTGATGACCTCATGTACACGGTATACGTGTCATCACACTCACCCTATCGATGGTATCACGGCCAATATATGTATGATATCACATCCAGTATACGTGTGACATCATATCCACTATATTTATGCCGTGATACACACTATGTATGACATCACAACACTCTGTGTTGATGACACCACACTAGGCATATTGTGACATTATTTGCACTACAGAAGACGTCACGTATACTCTATTACAGCAAACCACAGTATTTTTGACATCACATCCACTTCCGGCATGACATCAAACCCAGTGTATCTTTGTCATGACAATTTCTTCACTTATATCACACCCACATTTGTATGCCATCAAACCAACAATATGCGTGACATCCTATGCACTATTTATAACATCACATCCACACCTTGATTTTTCAGACTACTGTACGTATGATATCACAACCTCTATATATGAAACTACATCCAGTATAGATGGCATCACATACACTACCCATGTGACATTACAACCACTAATCTGTGTCATCACAACGACTGTACTGAAACATCACACCCACTCGTTGTATTACATCACACTCGCCATATATATGGCGACTTGGCACTATACACAACATCACATCCTCACTTTTTGACATTAAAACCACCGGTTTATGACATCAGGTTATGGTATTCATTACGTCGTCACATCTACTCTATTCATGAAATCACACGTACTGTATATGACATCATATACACTATACTTGTGACATCACAGCCACCGTATCTATAACAACACACCTACTATGTTTATGACATCATACTCAGTGTATACGACATTTCACTTGGTGTATGAATGACAACACATCCATTGTATCCGACATCACACCTACTGTATCTGTGTAGTCACACCAACTTGATTGATGGTATGAAAACCTATGTATGTATGAAATCACACCCACAGCATGTAGGACACAATAGGCATTGTATATGACATTACATGCACTCTTGATAACATCATATCGGTGTTTGTAAGCCATGGCAAGCACTATGTTTATGACATCATATCCACTATATATGATCTCACCCACACTGTGTAGATGACAAAACAAATTCTGTATCTGACTTGAAACCCATTCTCTCTACCACCGCACCCATTCTATATGTCATCACACCCACTCTGTCGAAAACATCACACCACTATGTAAGACATCACAGGTGGCATATGTATGCCATCCTGTGCACTATACATGACATCATATCCACACTTTATGACAACAATCTTTAGTATTTATGACTTCACATGCACACTCCTCATGACATCACACACGCACTACATATGACATGTGGTCTACTGTGTGTGACAGCACATTCACTATATGTGTGACTTCTCACAATGACTGTTTCGATGACATCACACACACTACGTTTATGACATATCTACTTTATATGGCATCAAACACAATGTTATGACAATACAGCCATTGCGTGCTTCACAGCCACTATGTCTGATGTCACACCCACTGTATCTGTGCCATCACACTGAATGTATCAATTTCATCAAACCCAGTGTGTGTACATCATCTCCACTATATATATATATAATCATATGTGATACATATGTCATCACATCCACTCTTTATGACATCACACACTTTTTTAACATCACGACCACTCTATATGACATCACTCCACCACTATATTGACCTCACGTCCACTGTATCTGTGTCATCACACCCACCCAATCGATGGTATCTCAGCCAATATTTGTATGATATCACATCCAGTATACGTGTGACCTCTTATCCACTATATTTTTGATATGATACCCACTATATATGACATCACAAACCTCGGTGTTGATGACACCACACTCGGATATGTATGACATCACTTGCACTAGAGATGACATCACATCCGCTCTATCACAGCAAACCACATATTTTATGATGTCACATCCACGTCAGGCATGACATCATACTCATTCTATCAGACATTGCACCAAGTGTATCTTGGTCATCACAAACTCTCCGCTGATATCACATCCACTTTTGTATGACATCACACCCACTACATGTGTGACATCATATGCACTGTAATAACATCACAACCACTGCTTTTGTCATCACACTACTGTTCTTATGACAGCACAACCTCTATTATGAAACCACATCCAGTATGCAGGGCAACATATACACTACTATACATGTGACATCACAGCCAGTAAACTGAGTCATCACACCCACTGTATTGACAATGTCACCCCCACTCTTTGTATGTCTTCACACTTGGCATATGTATAGCATCTGTTGCACGATAGAAGAAAACCCATCCTCACATTATGACATCAAACCACCATTTTTAAGACATCACACACAGTATAGTTGACATTGTATCCACGGTATCTGTGTCATCACATCCAACGTATTGATGATATCATACCATCTGTATTTATGAGATCTCATCGACTATGTATGACAACATCATATCCATTGTATAAAACATCATATTCACTCTATTTGTAGCATCGCAGAAACTGTATCTGTATCTCACACACACTCTTTCTTTCATCATCATCACAATCTTGGTATGTATGACATCACACAACTATATGTTTACCATCATATACACTATATAAGGCATCACACCTCATTTTATGTGATCACACCACATTACTTTTGACGGCAAATGCACTGTACTCATGATATCACTCCCACTATCTGACATTGCATCCACTGTATCTGTGTCATCACAACCATTCTATTGATGATCTCTGGACAACTGTATATATGACATCACACCCAGTTTATGTATGACAACTTATGCACTATACATAACGTCTCATCCACTCTTTATGATTTCACACCATTGTAGTCATCACATTACATCCACTGAATTCATAATGTCACCCACACTATATATGACATCACACACAAGACAACACGATGTTATATCTGCCAATTCACCCACGATATCTGACACTGAATCCATTGTATCTGGGTCATCAAACCCAGTGTATCAATGACACCACATCCACTCTCTGGATCACATCACACACACTATATGTATGACATCATATTCAGTATGCATGACATGGCATGAACTCTATGACATCAGACCCCTATATATATGACATCACATCCAGTATATTTATGACATCATATCCAATATATATGATACCACACACACACTTTTTCATGACAACACAACGGCTATTCCTGACATCACACCCACTATATTTGACATCACACCCACTGTATCAGTGTCATCACACCCGCTGTATCGATGACATCACAACAAGTATGGAAGTCATCACACTTGGCATACGTATGACATCATACACTTTTTACAAGAAATCCCATTCAAAAATTATGACATCAATGCTCAGTATTGATGACATCACCACCACTGCATTCATGACATCAGATCTCCTATATATGACATAACGTCCACGGTGAATGATATCTCATCCCCTACATCTATGATATCACACCCACTCTATGTGTGTCATCACACCCCATGTATCTACTATATCAAAACCAGTGTACGTATGACATCACAGCCACTATATGTGTGACATCATATGCACTGCATAGGACATCACATCCACGCTTTATGACGTCACACCACTTTATTGATGACCTCATGTACACGGTATACGTGTCATCACACTCACCCTATCGATGGTATCACGGCCAATATATGTATGATATCACATCCAGTATACGTGTGACATCATATCCACTATATTTATGCCGTGATACACACTATGTATGACATCACAACACTCTGTGTTGATGACACCACACTAGGCATATTGTGACATTATTTGCACTACAGAAGACGTCACGTATACTCTATTACAGCAAACCACAGTATTTTTGACATCACATCCACTTCCGGCATGACATCAAACCCAGTGTATCTTTGTCATGACAATTTCTTCACTTATATCACACCCACATTTGTATGCCATCAAACCAACAATATGCGTGACATCCTATGCACTATTTATAACATCACATCCACACCTTGATTTTTCAGACTACTGTACGTATGATATCACAACCTCTATATATGAAACTACATCCAGTATAGATGGCATCACATACACTACCCATGTGACATTACAACCACTAATCTGTGTCATCACAACGACTGTACTGAAACATCACACCCACTCGTTGTATTACATCACACACACTCGCCATATATGGCGACTTGGCACTATACACAACATCACATCCTCACTTTATGACATTAAAACCACCGGTTTATGACATCAGGTTATGGTATTCATTACGTCACATCTACTCTATTCATGAAATCACACGTACTGTATATGACATCATATACACTATACTTGTGACATCACAGCCACCGTATCTATAACAACACACCTACTACTATGTTTATGACATCATACTCAGTGTATACGACATTTCACTTGGTGTATGAATGACAACACATCCATTGTATCCGACATCACACCTACTGTATCTGTGTAGTCACACCAACTTGATTGATGGTATGAAAACCTATGTATGTATGAAATCACACCCACAGCATGTAGGACACAATAGGCATTGTATATGACATTACATGCACTCTTGATAACATCATATCGGTGTTTGTAAGCCATGGCAAGCACTATGTTTATGACATCATATCCACTATATATGATCTCACCCACACTGTGTAGATGACAAAACAAATTCTGTATCTGACTTGAAACCCATTCTCTCTACCACCGCACCCATTCTATATGTCATCACACCCACTCTGTCGAAAACATCACACCAACTATGTAAGACATCACAGGTGGCATATGTATGCCATCCTGTGCACTATACATGACATCATATCCACACTTTATGACAACAATCTTTAGTATTTATGACTTCACATGCACACTCCTCATGACATCACACGCACTACATATGACATGTGGTCTACTGTGTGTGACAGCACATTCACTATATGTGTGACTTCTCACAATGACTGTTTCGATGACATCACACACACTACGTTTATGACATATCTACTTTATATGGCATCAAACACAGTGTTATGACAATACAGCCATTGCGTGCTTCACAGCCACTATGTCTGATGTCACACCCACTGTATCTGTGCCATCACACTGAATGTATCAATTTCATCAAACCCAGTGTGTGTATGACATCATCTCCACTATATATATGATGAAATCATATGTGATACATATGTCATCACATCCACTCTTTATGACATCACACACACTTTTTAACATCACGACCACTCTATATGACATCACTCCACTATATCTGACCTCACGTCCACTGTATCTGTGTCATCACACCCACCCAATCGATGGTATCTCAGCCAATATTTGTATGATATCACATCCAGTATACGTGTGACCTCTTATCCACTATATTTTTGATATGATACCCACTATATATGACATCACAAACCTCGGTGTTGATGACACCACACTCGGATATGTATGACATCACTTGCACTAGAGATGACATCACATCCGCTCTATCACAGCAAACCACATATTTTATGATGTCACATCCACGTCAGGCATGACATCATACTCATTCTATCAGACATTGCACCAAGTGTATCTTGGTCATCACAAACTCTCCGCTGATATCACATCCACTTTTGTATGACATCACACCCACTACATGTGTGACATCATATGCACTGTAATAACATCACAACCACTGCTTTTGTCATCACACTACTGTTCTTATGACAGCACAACCTCTATTATGAAACCACATCCAGTATGCAGGGCAACATATACACTATACATGTGACATCACAGCCAGTAAAACTGAGTCATCACACCCACTGTATTGACAATGTCACCCCCACTCTTTGTATGTCTTCACACTTGGCATATGTATAGCATCTGTTGCACGATAGAAGAAAACCCATCCTCACATTATGACATCAAACCACCATTTTTAAGACATCACACACAGTATAGTTGACATTGTATCCACGGTATCTGTGTCATCACATCCAACGTATTGATGATATCATACCATCTGTATTTATGAGATCTCATCGACTATGTATGACAACATCATATCCATTGTATAAAACATCATATTCACTCTATTTGTAGCATCGCAGAAACTGTATCTGTATCTCACACACACTCTTTCCATCATATCACAATCTTGGTATGTATGACATCACACCAACTATATATATGTTTACCATCATATACACTATATAAGGCATCACACCTCATTTTATGTGATCACACCACATTACTTTTGACGGCAAATGCACTGTACTCATGATATCACTCCCACTATCTGACATTGCATCCACTGTATCTGTGTCATCACAACCATTCTATTGATGATCTCTGGACAACTGTATATATGACATCACACCCAGTTTATGTATGACAACTTATGCACTATACATAACGTCTCATCCACTCTTTATGATTTCACACCATTGTAGTCATCACATTACATCCACTGAATTCATAATGTCACCCACACTATATATGACATCACACACACAGACAACACGATGTTATATCTGCCAATTCACCCACGATATCTGACACTGAATCCATTGTATCTGGGTCATCAAACCCAGTGTATCAATGACACCACATCCACTCTCTGGATCACATCACACACACTATATGTATGACATCATATTCAGTATGCATGACATGGCATGAACTCTATGACATCAGACCCCTATATATATGACATCACATCCAGTATATTTATGACATCATATCCAATATATATGATACCACACACACTGCTTTCATGACAACACAACGGCTATTCCTGACATCACACCCACTATATTTGACATCACACCCACTGTATCAGTGTCATCACACCCGCTGTATCGATGACATCACAACAAGTATGGAAGTCATCACACTTGGCATACGTATGACATCATACACTTTTTACAAGAAATCCCATTCAAAAATTATGACATCAATGCTCAGTATTGATGACATCACCACCACTGCATTCATGACATCAGATCTCCTATATATGACATAACGTCCACGGTGAATGATATCTCATCCCCTACATCTATGATATCACACCCACTCTATGTGTGTCATCACACCCAATGTATCTACTATATCAAAAAAACAGTGTACGTATGACATCACAGCCACTATATGTGTGACATCATATGCACTGCATAGGACATCACATCCACGCTTTATGACGTCACACCACTTTATTGATGACCTCATGTACACGGTATACGTGTCATCACACTCACCCTATCGATGGTATCACGGCCAATATATGTATGATATCACATCCAGTATACGTGTGACATCATATCCACTATATTTATGCCGTGATACACACTATGTATGACATCACAACACTCTGTGTTGATGACACCACACTAGGCATATTGTGACATTATTTGCACTACAGAAGACGTCACATATACTCTATTACAGCAAACCACAGTATTTTTGACATCACATCCACTTCCGGCATGACATCAAACCCAGTGTATCTTTGTCATGACAATTTCTTCACTTATATCACACACCCACATTTGTATGCCATCAAACCAACAATATGCGTGACATCCTATGCACTATTTATAACATCACATCCACACCTTGATTTTTCAGACTACTACTGTACTTATGACACACAACCTCTATATATGAAACTACATCCAGTATAGATGGCAACATATATACATACATGTGACATCACAAACCACTAATCTGAGTCATCACAACCACTGTATTGACAATGTCACCCCCACTCTTTGTATGTCTTCACACTTGGCATATGTATAGCATCTGTTGCACGATAGAAGAAAACCCATCCTCACATTATGACATCAAACCACCATTTTTAAGACATCACACACAGTATAGTTGACATTGTATCCACGGTATCTGTGTCATCACATCCAACGTATTGATGATATCATACCATCTGTATTTATGAGATCTCATCGACTATGTATGACAACATCATATCCATTGTATAAAACATCATATTCACTCTATTTGTAGCATCGCAGAAACTGTATCTGTATCTCACACACACTCTTTCCATCATATCACAATCTTGGTATGTATGACATCACACCAACTATATGTTTACCATCATATACACTATATAAGGCATCACACCTCATTTTATGTGATCACACCACATTACTTTTGACGGCAAAT
Organism: Odocoileus hemionus; assembly: GCA_020976825.1. NCBI lineage: Eukaryota > Metazoa > Chordata > Mammalia > Artiodactyla > Cervidae > Odocoileus > Odocoileus hemionus. Next base: position 26,988 of record JAJLRB010005303.1, on the reverse strand, counting down.
GCACTGTACTCAGATATCACTCCCACTATCTGACATTGCATCCACTGTATCTGTGTCATCACAACCATTCTATTGATGATCTCTGGACAACTGTATATATGACATCACACCCAGTTTATGTATGACAACTTATGCACTATACATAACGTCTCATCCACTCTTTATGATTTCACACCATTGTAGTCATCACATTACATCCACTGAATTCATAATGTCACCCACACTATATATGACATCACACACAAGACAACACGATGTTATATCTGCCAATTCACCCACGATATCTGACACTGAATCCATTGTATCTGGGTCATCAAACCCAGTGTATCAATGACACCACATCCACTCTCTGGATCACATCACACACACTATATGTATGACATCATATTCAGTATGCATGACATGGCATGAACTCTATGACATCAGACCCCTATATATATGACATCACATCCAGTATATTTATGACATCATATCCAATATATATATACCACACACACTGCTTTCATGACAACACAACGGCTATTCCTGACATCACACCCACTATATTTGACATCACACCCACTGTATCAGTGTCATCACACCCGCTGTATCGATGACATCACAACAAGTATGGAAGTCATCACACTTGGCATACGTATGACATCATACACTTTTTACAAGAAATCCCATTCAAAAATTATGACATCAATGCTCAGTATTGATGACATCACCACCACTGCATTCATGACATCAGATCTCCTATATATGACATAACGTCCACGGTGAATGATATCTCATCCCCTACATCTATGATATCACACCCACTCTATGTGTGTCATCACACCCAATGTATCTACTATATCAAAAAACCAGTGTACGTATGACATCACAGCCACTATATGTGTGACATCATATGCACTGCATAGGACATCACATCCACGCTTTATGACGTCACACCACTTTATTGATGACCTCATGTACACGGTATACGTGTCATCACACTCACCCTATCGATGGTATCACGGCCAATATATGTATGATATCACATCCAGTATACGTGTGACATCATATCCACTATATTTATGCCGTGATACACACTATGTATGACATCACAACACTCTGTGTTGATGACACCACACTAGGCATATTGTGACATTATTTGCACTACAGAAGACGTCACGTATACTCTATTACAGCAAACCACAGTATTTTTGACATCACATCCACTTCCGGCATGACATCAAACCCAGTGTATCTTTGTCATGACAATTTCTTCACTTATATCACACCCACATTTGTATGCCATCAAACCAACAATATGCGTGACATCCTATGCACTATTTATAACATCACATCCACACCTTGATTTTTCAGACTACTGTACGTATGATATCACAACCTCTATATATGAAACTACATCCAGTATAGATGGCATCACATACACTACCCATGTGACATTACAACCACTAATCTGTGTCATCACAACGACTGTACTGAAACATCACACCCACTCGTTGTATTACATCACACTCGCCATATATATGGCGACTTGGCACTATACACAACATCACATCCTCACTTTATGACATTAAAACCACCGGTTTATGACATCAGGTTATGGTATTCATTACGTCACATCTACTCTATTCATGAAATCACACGTACTGTATATGACATCATATACACTATACTTGTGACATCACAGCCACCGTATCTATAACAACACACCTACTATGTTTATGACATCATACTCAGTGTATACGACATTTCACTTGGTGTATGAATGACAACACATCCATTGTATCCGACATCACACCTACTGTATCTGTGTAGTCACACCAACTTGATTGATGGTATGAAAACCTATGTATGTATGAAATCACACCCACAGCATGTAGGACACAATAGGCATTGTATATGACATTACATGCACTCTTGATAACATCATATCGGTGTTTGTAAGCCATGGCAAGCACTATGTTTATGACATCATATCCACTATATATGATCTCACCCACACACTGTGTAGATGACAAAACAAATTCTGTATCTGACTTGAAACCCATTCTCTCTACCACCGCACCCATTCTATATGTCATCACACCCACTCTGTCGAAAACATCACACCAACTATGTAAGACATCACAGGTGGCATATGTATGCCATCCTGTGCACTATACATGACATCATATCCACACTTTATGACAACAATCTTTAGTATTTATGACTTCACATGCACACTCCTCATGACATCACACGCACTACATATGACATGTGGTCTACTGTGTGTGACAGCACATTCACTATATGTGTGACTTCTCACAATGACTGTTTCGATGACATCACACACACTACGTTTATGACATATCTACTTTATATGGCATCAAACACAGTGTTATGACAATACAGCCATTGCGTGCTTCACAGCCACTATGTCTGATGTCACACCCACTGTATCTGTGCCATCACACTGAATGTATCAATTTCATCAAACCCAGTGTGTGTATGACATCATCTCCACTATATATATGAAATCATATGTGATACATATGTCATCACATCCACTCTTTATGACATCACACCACTTTTTAACATCACGACCACTCTATATGACATCACTCCACTATATCTGACCTCACGTCCACTGTATCTGTGTCATCACACCCACCCAATCGATGGTATCTCAGCCAATATTTGTATGATATCACATCCAGTATACGTGTGACCTCTTATCCACTATATTTTTGATATGATACCCACTATATATGACATCACAAACCTCGGTGTTGATGACACCACACTCGGATATGTATGACATCACTTGCACTAGAGATGACATCACATCCGCTCTATCACAGCAAACCACATATTTTATGATGTCACATCCACGTCAGGCATGACATCATACTCATTCTATCAGACATTGCACCAAGTGTATCTTGGTCATCACAAACTCTCCGCTGATATCACATCCACTTTTGTATGACATCACACCCACTACATGTGTGACATCATATGCACTGTAATAACATCACAACCACTGCTTTTGTCATCACACTACTGTTCTTATGACAGCACAACCTCTATTATGAAACCACATCCAGTATGCAGGGCAACATATACACTATACATGTGACATCACAGCCAGTAAACTGAGTCATCACACCCACTGTATTGACAATGTCACCCCCACTCTTTGTATGTCTTCACACTTGGCATATGTATAGCATCTGTTGCACGATAGAAGAAAACCCATCCTCACATTATGACATCAAACCACCATTTTTAAGACATCACACACAGTATAGTTGACATTGTATCCACGGTATCTGTGTCATCACATCCAACGTATTGATGATATCATACCATCTGTATTTATGAGATCTCATCGACTATGTATGACAACATCATATCCATTGTATAAAACATCATATTCACTCTATTTGTAGCATCGCAGAAACTGTATCTGTATCTCACACACACTCTTTCCATCATATCACAATCTTGGTATGTATGACATCACACCAACTATATGTTTACCATCATATACACTATATAAGGCATCACACCTCATTTTATGTGATCACACCACATTACTTTTGACGGCAAATGCACTGTACTCATGATATCACTCCCACTATCTGACATTGCATCCACTGTATCTGTGTCATCACAACCATTCTATTGATGATCTCTGGACAACTGTATATATGACATCACACCCAGTTTATGTATGACAACTTATGCACTATACATAACGTCTCATCCACTCTTTATGATTTCACACCATTGTAGTCATCACATTACATCCACTGAATTCATAATGTCACCCACACTATATATGACATCACACACAAGACAACACGATGTTATATCTGCCAATTCACCCACGATATCTGACACTGAATCCATTGTATCTGGGTCATCAAACCCAGTGTATCAATGACACCACATCCACTCTCTGGATCACATCACACACACTATATGTATGACATCATATTCAGTATGCATGACATGGCATGAACTCTATGACATCAGCCCCTATATATATATGACATCACATCCAGTATATTTATGACATCATATCCAATATATATGATACCACACACACTGCTTTCATGACAACACAACGGCTATTCCTGACATCACACCCACTATATTTGACATCACACCCACTGTATCAGTGTCATCACACCCGCTGTATCGATGACATCACAACAAGTATGGAAGTCATCACACTTGGCATACGTATGACATCATACACTTTTTACAAGAAATCCCATTCAAAAATTATGACATCAATGCTCAGTATTGATGACATCACCACCACTGCATTCATGACATCAGATCTCCTATATATGACATAACGTCCACGGTGAATGATATCTCATCCCCTACATCTATGATATCACACCCACTCTATGTGTGTCATCACACCCAATGTATCTACTATATCAAAACCAGTGTACGTATGACATCACAGCCACTATATGTGTGACATCATATGCACTGCATAGGACATCACATCCACGCTTTATGACGTCACACCACTTTATTGATGACCTCATGTACACGGTATACGTGTCATCACACTCACCCTATCGATGGTATCACGGCCAATATATGTATGATATCACATCCAGTATACGTGTGACATCATATCCACTATATTTATGCCGTGATACACACTATGTATGACATCACAACACTCTGTGTTGATGACACCACACTAGGCATATTGTGACATTATTTGCACTACAGAAGACGTCACGTATACTCTATTACAGCAAACCACAGTATTTTTGACATCACATCCACTTCCGGCATGACATCAAACCCAGTGTATCTTTGTCATGACAATTTCTTCACTTATATCACACCCACATTTGTATGCCATCAAACCAACAATATGCGTGACATCCTATGCACTATTTATAACATCACATCCACACCTTGATTTTTCAGACTACTGTACGTATGATATCACAACCTCTATATATGAAACTACATCCAGTATAGATGGCATCACATACACTAATGTGACATTACAACCACTAATCTGTGTCATCACAACGACTGTACTGAAACATCACACCCACTCGTTGTATTACATCACACTCGCCATATATATGGCGACTTGGCACTATACACAACATCACATCCTCACTTTATGACATTAAAACCACCGGTTTATGACATCAGGTTATGGTATTCATTACGTCACATCTACTCTATTCATGAAATCACACGTACTGTATATGACATCATATACACTATACTTGTGACATCACAGCCACCGTATCTATAACAACACACCTACTATGTTTATGACATCATACTCAGTGTATACATTTCACTTGGTGTATGAATGACAACACATCCATTGTATCCGACATCACACCTACTGTATCTGTGTAGTCACACCAACTTGATTGATGGTATGAAAACCTATGTATGTATGAAATCACACCCACAGCATGTAGGACACAATAGGCATTGTATATGACATTACATGCACTCTTGATTGATAACATCATATCGGTGTTTGTAAGCCATGGCAAGCACTATGTTTATGACATCATATCCACTATATATGATCTCACCCACACTGTGTAGATGACAAAACAAATTCTGTATCTGACTTGAAACCCATTCTCTCTACCACCGCACCCATTCTATATGTCATCACACCCACTCTGTCGAAAACATCACACCAACTATGTAAGACATCACAGGTGGCATATGTATGCCATCCTGTGCACTATACATGACATCATATCCACACTTTATGACAACAATCTTTAGTATTTATGACTTCACATGCACACTCCTCATGACATCACACGCACTACATATGACATGTGGTCTACTGTGTGTGACAGCACATTCACTATATGTGTGACTTCTCACAATGACTGTTTCGATGACATCACACACACTACGTTTATGACATATCTACTTTATATGGCATCAAACACAGTGTTATGACAATACAGCCATTGCGTGCTTCACAGCCACTATGTCTGATGTCACACACCACTGTATCTGTGCCATCACACTGAATGTATCAATTTCATCAAACCCAGTGTGTGTATGACATCATCTCCACTATATATATGAAATCATATGTGATACATATGTCATCACATCCACTCTTTATGACATCACACCACTTTTTAACATCACGACCACTCTATATGACATCACTCCACTATATCTGACCTCACGTCCACTGTATCTGTGTCATCACACCCACCCAATCGATGGTATCTCAGCCAATATTTGTATGATATCACATCCAGTATACGTGTGACCTCTTATCCACTATATTTTTGATATGATACCCACTATATATGACATCACAAACCTCGGTGTTGATGACACCACACTCGGATATGTATGACATCACTTGCACTAGAGATGACATCACATCCGCTCTATCACAGCAAACCACATATTTTATGATGTCACATCCACGTCAGGCATGACATCATACTCATTCTATCAGACATTGCACCAAGTGTATCTTGGTCATGGTCATCACAAACTCTCCGCTGATTTTGTATCATCACACCACTACATGTGTGACATCATATGCACTGTAATAACATCACAACCACTGCTTTTGTCATCACACTACTGTTCTTATGACAGCACAACCTCTATTATGAAACCACATCCAGTATGCAGGGCAACATATACACTATACATGTGACATCACAGCCAGTAAACTGAGTCATCACACCCACTGTATTGACAATGTCACCCCCACTCTTTGTATGTCTTCACACTTGGCATATGTATAGCATCTGTTGCACGATAGAAGAAAACCCATCCTCACATTATGACATCAAACCACCATTTTTAAGACATCACACACAGTATAGTTGACATTGTATCCACGGTATCTGTGTCATCACATCCAACGTATTGATGATATCATACCATCTGTATTTATGAGATCTCATCGACTATGTATGACAACATCATATCCATTGTATAAAACATCATATTCACTCTATTTGTAGCATCGCAGAAACTGTATCTGTATCTCACACACACTCTTTCCATCATATCACAATCTTGGTATGTATGACATCACACCAACTATATGTTTACCATCATATACACTATATAAGGCATCACACCTCATTTTATGTGATCACACCACATTACTTTTTTTGACGGCAAATGCACTGTACTCATGATATCACTCCCACTATCTGACATTGCATCCACTGTATCTGTGTCATCACAACCATTCTATTGATGATCTCTGGACAACTGTATATATGACATCACACCCAGTTTATGTATGACAACTTATGCACTATACATAACGTCTCATCCACTCTTTATGATTTCACACCATTGTAGTCATCACATTACATCCACTGAATTCATAATGTCACCCACACTATATATGACATCACACACAAGACAACACGATGTTATATCTGCCAATTCACCCACGATATCTGACACTGAATCCATTGTATCTGGGTCATCAAACCCAGTGTATCAATGACACCACATCCACTCTCTGGATCACATCACACACACTATATGTATGACATCATATTCAGTATGCATGACATGGCATGAACTCTATGACATCAGACCCCTATATATATGACATCACATCCAGTATATTTATGACATCATATCCAATATATATGATACCACACACACTGCTTTCATGACAACACAACGGCTATTCCTGACATCACACCCACTATATTTGACATCACACCCACTGTATCAGTGTCATCACACACCCTGTATCGATGACATCACAACAAGTATGGAAGTCATCACACTTGGCATACGTATGACATCATACACTTTTTACAAGAAATCCCATTCAAAAATTATGACATCAATGCTCAGTATTGATGACATCACCACCACTGCATTCATGACATCAGATCTCCTATATATGACATAACGTCCACGGTGAATGATATCTCATCCCCTACATCTATGATATCACACCCACTCTATGTGTGTCATCACACCCAATGTATCTACTATATCAAAAACAGTGTACGTATGACATCACAGCCACTATATGTGTGACATCATATGCACTGCATAGGACATCACATCCACGCTTTATGACGTCACACCACTTTATTGATGACCTCATGTACACGGTATACGTGTCATCACACTCACCCCTATCGATGGTATCACGGCCAATATATGTATGATATCACATCCAGTATACGTGTGACATCATATCCACTATATTTATGCCGTGATACACACTATGTATGACATCACAACACTCTGTGTTGATGACACCACACTAGGCATATTGTGACATTATTTGCACTACAGAAGACGTCACGTATACTCTATTACAGCAAACCACAGTATTTTTGACATCACATCCACTTCCGGCATGACATCAAACCCAGTGTATCTTTGTCATGACAATTTCTTCACTTATATCACACCCACATTTGTATGCCATCAAACCAACAATATGCGTGACATCCTATGCACTATTTATAACATCACATCATCCACACCTTGATTTTTCAGACTACTGTACGTATGATATCACAACCTCTATATATGAAACTACATCCAGTATAGATGGCATCACATACACTACCCATGTGACATTACAACCACTAATCTGTGTCATCACAACGACTGTACTGAAACATCACACCCACTCGTTGTATTACATCACACTCGCCATATATATGGCGACTTGGCACTATACACAACATCACATCCTCACTTTATGACATTAAAAAACCACCGGTTTATGACATCAGGTTATGGTATTCATTACGTCACATCTACTCTATTCATGAAATCACACGTACTGTATATGACATCATATACACTATACTTGTGACATCACAGCCACCGTATCTATAACAACACACCTACTATGTTTATGACATCATACTCAGTGTATACGACATTTCACTTGGTGTATGAATGACAACACATCCATTGTATCCGACATCACACACTACTGTATCTGTGTAGTCACACCAACTTGATTGATTGATGGTATGAAAACCTATGTATGTATGAAATCACACCCACAGCATGTAGGACACAATAGGCATTGTATATGACATTACATGCACTCTTGATAACATCATATCGGTGTTTGTAAGCCATGGCAAGCACTATGTTTATGACATCATATCCACTATATATGATCTCACCCACACTGTGTAGATGACAAAACAAAACAAATCTGTATCTGACTTGAAACCCATTCTCTCTACCACCGCACCCATTCTATATGTCATCACACCCACTCTGTCGAAAACATCACACCAACTATGTAAGACATCACAGGTGGCATATGTATGCCATCCTGTGCACTATACATGACATCATATCCACACTTTATGACAACAATCTTTAGTATTTATGACTTCACATGCACACTCCTCATGACATCACACGCACTACATATGACATGTGGTCTACTGTGTGTGACAGCACATTCACTATATGTGTGACTTCTCACAATGACTGTTTCGATGACATCACACACACTACGTTTATGACATATCTACTTTATATGGCATCAAACACAATGTTATGACAATACAGCCATTGCGTGCTTCACAGCCACTATGTCTGATGTCACACCCACTGTATCTGTGCCATCACACTGAATGTATCAATTTCATCAAACCCAGTGTGTGTATGACATCATCTCCACTATATATATGAAATCATATGTGATACATATGTCATCACATCCACTCTTTATGACATCACACACACTTTTTTTAACATCACGACCACTCTATATATGACATCACTCCACTATATCTGACCTCACGTCCACTGTATCTGTGTCATCACACCCACCCAATCGATGGTATCTCAGCCAATATTTGTATGATATCACATCCAGTATACGTGTGACCTCTTATCCACTATATTTTTGATATGATACCCACTATATATGACATCACAAACCTCGGTGTTGATGACACCACACTCGGATATGTATGACATCACTTGCACTAGAGATGACATCACATCATCATCTATCTATCACAGCAAACCACATATTTTATGATGTCACATCCACGTCAGGCATGACATCATACTCATTCTATCAGACATTGCACCAAGTGTATCTTGGTCATCACAAACTCTCCGCTGATATCACATCCACTTTTGTATGACATCACACCCACTACATGTGTGACATCATATGCACTGTAATAACATCACAACCACTGCTTTTGTCATCACACTACTGTTCTTATGACAGCACAACCTCTATTATGAAACCACATCCAGTATGCAGGGCAACATATACACTATACATGTGACATCACAGCCAGTAAACTGAGTCATCACACCCACTGTATTGACAATGTCACCCCCACTCTTTGTATGTCTTCACACTTGGCATATGTATAGCATCTGTTGCACGATAGAAGAAAAAACATCCTCACATTATGACATCAAACCACCATTTTTAAGACATCACACACAGTATAGTTGACATTGTATCCACGGTATCTGTGTCATCACATCCAACGTATTGATGATATCATACCATCTGTATTTATGAGATCTCATCGACTATGTATGACAACATCATATCCATTGTATAAAACATCATATTCACTCTATTTGTAGCATCGCAGAAACTGTATCTGTATCTCACACACACACTTTTCCATCATATCACAATCTTGGTATGTATGACATCACACCAACTATATGTTTACCATCATATACACTATATAAGGCATCACACCTCATTTTATGTGATCACACCACATTACTTTTGACGGCAAATGCACTGTACTCATGATATCACTCCCACTATCTGACATTGCATCCACTGTATCTGTGTCATCACAACCATTCTATTGATGATCTCTGGACAACTGTATATATGACATCACACCCAGTTTATGTATGACAACTTATGCACTATACATAACGTCTCATCCACTCTTTATGATTTCACACCATTGTAGTCATCACATTACATCCACTGAATTCATAATGTCACCCACACTATATATGACATCACACACAAGACAACAACACGATGTTATATCTGCCAATTCACCCACGATATCTGACACTGAATCCATTGTATCTGGGTCATCAAACCCAGTGTATCAATGACACCACATCCACTCTCTGGATCACATCACACACACTATATGTATGACATCATATTCAGTATGCATGACATGGCATGAACTCTATGACATCAGACCCCTATATATATGACATCACATCCAGTATATTTATGACATCATATCCAATATATATGATACCACACACACTGCTTTCATGCTTTCATGACAACACAACGGCTATTCCTGACATCACACCCACTATATTTGACATCACACCCACTGTATCAGTGTCATCACACCCGCTGTATCGATGACATCACAACAAGTATGGAAGTCATCACACTTGGCATACGTATGACATCATACACTTTTTTTACAAGAAATCCCATTCAAAAATTATGACATCAATGCTCAGTATTGATGACATCACCACCACTGCATTCATGACATCAGATCTCCTATATATGACATAACGTCCACGGTGAATGATATCTCATCCCCTACATCTATGATATCACACCCACTCTATGTGTGTCATCACACCCAATGTATCTACTATATCAAAACCAGTGTACGTATGACATCACAGCCACTATATGTGTGACATCATATGCACTGCATAGGACATCACATCCACGCTTTATGACGTCACACCACTTTATTGATGACCTCATGTACACGGTATACGTGTCATCACACTCACCCTATCGATGGTATCACGGCCAATATATGTATGATATCACATCCAGTATACGTGTGACATCATATCCACTATATTTATGCCGTGATACACACTATGTATGACATCACAACACTCTGTGTTGATGACACCACACTAGGCATATTGTGACATTATTTGCACTACAGAAGACGTCACGTATACTCTATTACAGCAAACCACAGTATTTTTGACATCACATCCACTTCCGGCATGACATCAAAACCCAGTGTATCTTTGTCATGACAATTTCTTCACTTCACTTATATCACACCCACATTTGTATGCCATCAAACCAACAATATGCGTGACATCCTATGCACTATTTATAACATCACATCCACACCTTGATTTTTCAGACTACTGTACGTATGATATCACAACCTCTATATATGAAACTACATCCAGTATAGATGGCATCACATACACTACCCATGTGACATTACAACCACTAATCTGTGTCATCACAACGACTGTACTGAAACATCACACCCACTCGTTGTATTACATCACACTCGCCATATATATGGCGACTTGGCACTATACACAACATCACATCCTCACTTTATGACATTAAAACCACCGGTTTATGACATCAGGTTATGGTATTCATTACGTCACATCTACTCTATTCATGAAATCACACGTACTGTATATGACATCATATACACTATACTTGTGACATCACAGCCACCGTATCTATAACAACACACCTACTATGTTTATGACATCATACTCAGTGTATACGACATTTTCACTTGGTGTATGAATGACAACACATCCATTGTATCCGACATCACACCTACTGTATCTGTGTAGTCACACCAACTTGATTGATGGTATGAAAACCTATGTATGTATGAAATCACACCCACAGCATGTAGGACACAATAGGCATTGTATATGACATTACATGCACTCTTGATAACATCATATCGGTGTTTGTAAGCCATGGCAAGCACTATGTTTATGACATCATATCCACTATATATGATCTCACCCACACTGTGTAGATGACAAAACAAATTCTGTATCTGACTTGAAACCCATTCTCTCTACCACCGCACCCATTCTATATGTCATCACACACACTCTGTCGAAAACATCACACCAACTATGTAAGACATCACAGGTGGCATATGTATGCCATCCTGTGCACTATACATGACATCATATCCACACTTTATGACAACAATCTTTAGTATTTATGACTTCACATGCACACTCCTCATGACATCACACACACACTACATATGACATGTGGTGGTCTACTGTGTGTGACAGCACATTCACTATATGTGTGACTTCTCACAATGACTGTTTCGATGACATCACACACACTACGTTTATGACATATCTACTTTATATGGCATCAAACACAATGTTATGACAATACAGCCATTGCGTGCTTCACAGCCACTATGTCTGATGTCACACCCACTGTATCTGTGCCATCACACTGAATGTATCAATTTCATCAAACCCAGTGTGTGTATGACATCATCTCCACTATATATATGAAATCATATGTGATACATATGTCATCACATCCACTCTTTATGACATCACACCACTTTTTAACATCACGACCACTCTATATGACATCACTCCACTATATCTGACCTCACGTCCACTGTATCTGTGTCATCACACCCACCCAATCGATGGTATCTCAGCCAATATTTGTATGATATCACATCCAGTATACGTGTGACCTCTTATCCACTATATTTTTGATATGATACCCACTATATATGACATCACAAACCTCGGTGTTGATGACACCACACTCGGATATGTATGACATCACTTGCACTAGAGATGACATCACATCCGCTCTATCACAGCAAACCACATATTTTATGATGTCACATCCACGTCAGGCATGACATCATACTCATTCTATCAGACATTGCACCAAGTGTATCTTGGTCATCACAAACTCTCCGCTGATATCACATCCACTTTTGTATGACATCACACCCACTACATGTGTGACATCATATGCACTGTAATAACATCACAACCACTGCTTTTGTCATCACACTACTGTTCTTATGACAGCACAACCTCTATTATGAAACCACATCCAGTATGCAGGGCAACATATACACTATACATGTGACATCACAGCCAGTAAACTGAGTCATCACACCCACTGTATTGACAATGTCACCCCCACTCTTTGTATGTCTTCACACTTGGCATATGTATAGCATCTGTTGCACGATAGAAGAAAAAACCCATCCTCACATTATGACATCAAACCACCATTTTTAAGACATCACACACAGTATAGTTGACATTGTATCCACGGTATCTGTGTCATCACATCCAACGTATTGATGATATCATACCATCTGTATTTATGAGATCTCATCGACTATGTATGACAACATCATATCCATTGTATAAAACATCATATTCACTCTATTTGTAGCATCGCAGAAACTGTATCTGTATCTCACACACACTCTTTCCATCATATCACAATCTTGGTATGTATGACATCACACCAACTATATGTTTACCATCATATACACTATATAAGGCATCACACCTCATTTTATGTGATCACACCACATTACTTTTGACGGCAAATGCACTGTACTCATGATATCACTCCCACTATCTGACATTGCATCCACTGTATCTGTGTCATCACAACCATTCTATTGATGATCTCTGGACAACTGTATATATGACATCACACCCAGTTTATGTATGACAACTTATGCACTATACATAACGTCTCATCCACTCTTTATGATTTCACACCATTGTAGTCATCACATTACATCCACTGAATTCATAATGTCACCCACACTATATATGACATCACACACAAGACAACACGATGTTATATCTGCCAATTCACCCACGATATCTGACACTGAATCCATTGTATCTGGGTCATCAAACCCAGTGTATCAATGACACCACATCCACTCTCTGGATCACATCACACACACTATATGTATGACATCATATTCAGTATGCATGACATGGCATGAACTCTATGACATCAGACCCCTATATATATGACATCACATCCAGTATATTTATGACATCATATCCAATATATATGATACCACACACACTGCTTTCATGACAACACAACGGCTATTCCTGACATCACACCCACTATATTTGACATCACACCCACTGTATCAGTGTCATCACACCCGCTGTATCGATGACATCACAACAAGTATGGAAGTCATCACACTTGGCATACGTATGACATCATACACTTTTTACAAGAAATCCCATTAAAAATTATGACATCAATGCTCAGTATTGATGACATCACCACCACTGCATTCATGACATCAGATCTCCTATATATGACATAACGTCCACGGTGAATGATATCTCATCCCCTACATCTATGATATCACACCCACTCTATGTGTGTCATCACACCCAATGTATCTACTATATCAAAACCAGTGTACGTATGACATCACAGCCACTATATGTGTGACATCATATGCACTGCATAGGACATCACATCCACGCTTTATGACGTCACACCACTTTATTGATGACCTCATGTACACGGTATACGTGTCATCACACTCACCCTATCGATGGTATCACGGCCAATATATGTATGATATCACATCCAGTATACGTGTGACATCATATCCACTATATTTATGCCGTGATACACACTATGTATGACATCACAACACTCTGTGTTGATGACACCACACTAGGCATATTGTGACATTATTTGCACTACAGAAGACGTCACGTATACTCTATTCAGCAAACCACAGTATTTTTGACATCACATCCACTTCCGGCATGACATCAAACCCAGTGTATCTTTGTCATGACAATTTCTTCACTTATATCACACCCACATTTGTATGCCATCAAACCAACAATATGCGTGACATCCTATGCACTATTTATAACATCACATCCACACCTTGATTTTTCAGACTACTGTACGATATCACAACCTCTATATATGAAAAACTACATCCAGTATAGATGGCATCACATACACTACCCATGTGACATTACAACCACTAATCTGTGTCATCACAACGACTGTACTGAAACATCACACCCACTCGTTGTATTACATCACACTCGCCATATATATGGCGACTTGGCACTATACACAACATCACATCCTCACTTTATGACATTAAAACCACCGGTTTATGACATCAGGTTATGGTATTCATTACGTCACATCTACTCTATTCATGAAATCACACGTACTGTATATGACATCATATACACTATATATTGTGACATCACAGCCACCGTATCTATAACAACACACCTACTATGTTTATGACATCATACTCAGTGTATACGACATTTCACTTGGTGTATGAATGACAACACATCCATTGTATCCGACATCACACCTACTGTATCTGTGTAGTCACACCAACTTGATTGATGGTATGAAAACCTATGTATGTATGAAATCACACCCACAGCATGTAGGACACAATAGGCATTGTATATGACATTACATGCACTCTTGATAACATCATATCGGTGTTTGTAAGCCATGGCAAGCACTATGTTTATGACATCATATCCACTATATATGATCTCACCCACACTGTGTAGATGACAAAACAAATTCTGTATCTGACTTGAAACCCATTCTCTCTACCACCGCACCCATTCTATATGTCATCACACCCACTCTGTCGAAAACATCACACCAACTATGTAAGACATCACAGGTGGCATATGTATGCCATCCTGTGCACTATACATGACATCATCATATCCACACTTTATGACAACAATCTTTAGTATTTATGACTTCACATGCACACTCCTCATGACATCACACGCACTACATATGACATGTGGTCTACTGTGTGTGACAGCACATTCACTATATGTGTGACTTCTCACAATGACTGTTTCGATGACATCACACACACTACGTTTATGACATATCTACTTTATATGGCATCAAACACAGTGTTATGACAATACAGCCATTGCGTGCTTCACAGCCACTATGTCTGATGTCACACCCACTGTATCTGTGCCATCACACTGAATGTATCAATTTCATCAAACCCAGTGTGTGTATGACATCATCTCCACTATATATATGAAATCATATGTGATACATATGTCATCACATCCACTCTTTATGACATCACACCACTTTTTAACATCACGACCACTCTATATGACATCACTCCACTATATCTGACCTCACGTCCACTGTATCTGTGTCATCACACCATTTATATATGACATCACACCAGTTTATGTATGACAACTTATGCACTATACATAACGTCTCATCCACTCTTTATGATTTCACACCATTGTAGTCATCACATTACATCCACTGAATTCATAATGTCACCCACACTATATATGACATCACACACAAGACAACACAACACGATGTTATATCTGCCAATTCACCCACGATATCTGACACTGAATCCATTGTATCTGGGTCATCAAACCCAGTGTATCAATGACACCACATCCACTCTCTGGATCACATCACACACACTATATGTATGACATCATATTCAGTATGCATGACATGGCATGAACTCTATGACATCAGACCCCTATATATATGACATCACATCCAGTATATTTATGACATCATATCCAATATATATGATACCACACACACTGCTTTCATGACAACACAACGGCTATTCCTGACATCACACCCACTATATTTGACATCACACCCACTGTATCAGTGTCATCACACCCGCTGTATCGATGACATCACAACAAGTATGGAAGTCATCACACTTGGCATACGTATGACATCATACACTTTTTACAAGAAATCCCATTCAAAAATTATGACATCAATGCTCAGTATTGATGACATCACCACCACTGCATTCATGACATCAGATCTCCTATATATGACATAACGTCCACGGTGAATGATATCTCATCCCCTACATCTATGATATCACACCCACTCTATGTGTGTCATCACACCCAATGTATCTACTATATCAAAACCAGTGTACGTATGACATCACAGCCACTATATGTGTGACATCATATGCACTGCATAGGACATCACATCCACGCTTTATGACGTCACACCACTTTATTGATGACCTCATGTACACGGTATACGTGTCATCACACTCACCCTATCGATGGTATCACGGCCAATATATGTACGATATCACATCCAGTATACGTGTGACATCATATCCACTATATTTATGCCGTGATACACACTATGTATGACATCACAACACTCTGTGTTGATGACACCACACTAGGCATATTGTGACATTATTTGCACTACAGAAGACGTCACGTATACTCTATTACAGCAAACCACAGTATTTTTGACATCACATCCACTTCCGGCATGACATCAAACCCAGTGTATCTTTGTCATGACAATTTCTTCACTTATATCACACCCACATTTGTATGCCATCAAACCAACAATATGCGTGACATCCTATGCACTATTTATAACATCACATCCACACCTTGATTTTTCAGACTACTGTACGTATGATATCACAACCTCTATATATGAAACTACATCCAGTATAGATGGCATCACATACACTACCCATGTGACATTACAACCACTAATCTGTGTCATCACAACGACTGTACTGAAACATCACACCCACTCGTTGTATTACATCACCACTCCCCATATACATGGCGACTTGGCACTATACACAACATCACATCCTCACTTTATGACATTAAAACCACCGGTTTATGACATCAGGTTATGGTATTCATTACGTCACATCTACTCTATTCATGAAATCACACGTACTGTATATGACATCATATACACTATACTTGTGACATCACAGCCACCGTATCTATAACAACACACCTACTATGTTTATGACATCATACTCAGTGTATACGACATTTCACTTGGTGTATGAATGACAACACATCCATTGTATCCGACATCACACCTACTGTATCTGTGTAGTCACACCAACTTGATTGATGGTATGAAAACCTATGTATGTATGAAATCACACCCACAGCATGTAGGACACAATAGGCATTGTATATGACATTACATGCACTCTTGATAACATCATATCGGTGTTTGTAAGCCATGGCAAGCACTATGTTTATGACATCATATCCACTATATATGATCTCACCCACACTGTGTAGATGACAAAACAAATTCTGTATCTGACTTGAAACCCATTCTCTCTACCACCGCACCCATTCTATATGTCATCACACCCACTCTGTCGAAAACATCACACCAACTATGTAAGACATCACAGGTGGCATATGTATGCCATCCTGTGCACTATACATGACATCATATCCACACTTTATGACAACAATCTTTAGTATTTATGACTTCACATGCACACTCCTCATGACATCACACGCACTACATATGACATGTGGTCTACTGTGTGTGACAGCACATTCACTATATGTGTGACTTCTCACAATGACTGTTTCGATGACATCACACACACTACGTTTATGACATATCTACTTTATATGGCATCAAACACAGTGTTATGACAATACAGCCATTGCGTGCTTCACAGCCACTATTTCTGATGTCACACCCACTGTATCTGTGCCATCACACTGAATGTATCAATTTCATCAAACCCAGTGTGTGTATGACATCATCTCCACTATATATATGAAATCATATGTGATACATATGTCATCACATCCACTCTTTATGACATCACACCACTTTTTAACATCACGACCACTCTATATGACATCACTCCACTATATCTGACCTCACGTCCACTGTATCTGTGTCATCACACCCACCCAATCGATGGTATCTCAGCCAATATTTGTATGATATCACATCCAGTATACGTGTGACCTCTTATCCACTATATTTTTGATATGATACCCACTATATATGACATCACAAACCTCGGTGTTGATGACACCACACTCGGATATGTATGACATCATTTGCACTATAGATGACATCACATCCGCTCTATCACAGCAAACCACATATTTTATGATGTCACATCCACGTCAGGCATGACATCATACTCATTCTATCAGACATTGCACCAAGTGTATCTTGGTCATCACAAACTCTCCGCTGATATCACATCCACTTTTGTATGACATCACACCCCACTACATGTGTGACATCATATGCACTGTAATAACATCACAACCACTGCTTTTTGTCATCACACTACTGTTCTTATGACAGCACAACCTCTATTATGAAACCACATCCAGTATGCAGGGCAACATATACACTATACATGTGACATCACAGCCAGTAAACTGAGTCATCACACCCACTGTATTGACAATGTCACCCCCACTCTTTGTATGTCTTCACACTTGGCATATGTATAGCATCTGTTGCACGATAGAAGAAAACCCATCCTCACATTATGACATCAAACCACCATTTTTAAGACATCACACACAGTATAGTTGACATTGTATCCACGGTATCTGTGTCATCACATCCAACGTATTGATGATATCATACCATCTGTATTTATGAGATCTCATCGACTATGTATGACAACATCATATCCATTGTATAAAACATCATATTCACTCTATTTGTAGCATCGCAGAAACTGTATCTGTATCTCACACACACTCTTTCCATCATATCACAATCTTGGTATGTATGACATCACACCAACTATATGTTTACCATCATATACACTATATAAGGCATCACACCTCATTTTATGTGATCACACCACATTACTTTTGACGGCAAATGCACTGTACTCATGATATCACTCCCACTATCTGACATTGCATCCACTGTATCTGTGTCATCACAACCATTCTATTGATGATCTCTGGACAACTGTATATATGACATCACACCCAGTTTATGTATGACAACTTATGCACTATACATAACGTCTCATCCACTCTTTATGATTTCACACCATTGTAGTCATCACATTACATCCACTGAATTCATAATGTCACCCACACTATATATGACATCACACACAAGACAACACGATGTTATATCTGCCAATTCACCCACGATATCTGACACTGAATCCATTGTATCTGGGTCATCAAACCCAGTGTATCAATGACACCACATCCACTCTCTGGATCACATCACACACACTATATGTATGACATCATATTCAGTATGCATGACATGGCATGAACTCTATGACATCAGACCCCTATATATATGACATCACATCCAGTATATTTATGACATCATATCCAATATATATGATACCACACACACTGCTTTCATGACAACACAACGGCTATTCCTGACATCACACCCACTATATTTGACATCACACCCACTGTATCAGTGTCATCACACCCGCTGTATCGATGACATCACAACAAGTATGGAAGTCATCACACTTGGCATACGTATGACATCATACACTTTTTACAAGAAATCCCATTCAAAAATTATGACATCAATGCTCAGTATTGATGACATCACCACCACTGCATTCATGACATCAGATCTCCTATATATGACATAACGTCCACGGTGAATGATATCTCATCCCCTACATCTATGATATCACACCCACTCTATGTGTGTCATCACACCCAATGTATCTACTATATCAAAACCAGTGTACGTATGACATCACAGCCACTATATGTGTGACATCATATGCACTGCATAGGACATCACATCCACGCTTTATGACGTCACACCACTTTTTATTGATGACCTCATGTACACGGTATACGTGTCATCACACTCACCCTATCGATGGTATCACGGCCAATATATGTATGATATCACATCCAGTATACGTGTGACATCATATCCACTATATTTATGCCGTGATACACACTATGTATGACATCACAACACTCTGTGTTGATGACACCACACTAGGCATATTGTGACATTATTTGCACTACAGAAGACGTCACGTATACTCTATTACAGCAAACCACAGTATTTTTGACATCACATCCACTTCCGGCATGACATCAAACCCAGTGTATCTTTGTCATGACAATTTCTTCACTTATATCACACCCACATTTGTATGCCATCAAACCAACAATATGCGTGACATCCTATGCACTATTTATAACATCACATCCACACCTTGATTTTTCAGACTACTGTACGTATGATATCACAACCTCTATATATGAAACTACATCCAGTATAGATGGCATCACATACACTACCCATGTGACATTACAACCACTAATCTGTGTCATCACAACGACTGTACTGAAACATCACACCCACTCGTTGTATTACATCACACTCGCCATATATATGGCGACTTGGCACTATACACAACATCACATCCTCACTTTATGACATTAAAACCACCGGTTTATGACATCAGGTTATGGTATTCATTACGTCACATCTACTCTATTCATGAAATCACACGTACTGTATATGACATCATATACACTATACTTGTGACATCACAGCCACCGTATCTATAACAACACACCTACTATGTTTATGACATCATACTCAGTGTATACGACATTTCACTTGGTGTATGAATGACAACACATCCATTGTATCCGACATCACACCTACTGTATCTGTGTAGTCACACCAACTTGATTGATGGTATGAAAACCTATGTATGTATGAAATCACACCCACAGCATGTAGGACACAATAGGCATTGTATATGACATTACATGCACTCTTGATAACATCATATCGGTGTTTGTAAGCCATGGCAAGCACTATGTTTATGACATCATATCCACTATATATGATCTCACCCACACTGTGTAGATGACAAAACAAATTCTGTATCTGACTTGAAACCCATTCTCTCTACCACCGCACCCATTCTATATGTCATCACACCCACTCTGTCGAAAACATCACACCAACTATGTAAGACATCACAGGTGGCATATGTATGCCATCCTGTGCACTATACATGACATCATATCCACACTTTATGACAACAATCTTTAGTATTTATGACTTCACATGCACACTCCTCATGACATCACACGCACTACATATGACATGTGGTCTACTGTGTGTGACAGCACATTCACTATATGTGTGACTTCTCACAATGACTGTTTCGATGACATCACACACACTACGTTTATGACATATCTACTTTATATGGCATCAAACACAATGTTATGACAATACAGCCATTGCGTGCTTCACAGCCACTATGTCTGATGTCACACCCACTGTATCTGTGCCATCACACTGAATGTATCAATTTCATCAAACCCAGTGTGTGTATGACATCATCTCCACTATATATATGAAATCATATGTGATACATATGTCATCACATCCACTCTTTATGACATCACACCACTTTTTAACATCACGACCACTCTATATGACATCACTCCACTATATCTGACCTCACGTCCACTGTATCTGTGTCATCACACCCACCCAATCGATGGTATCTCAGCCAATATTTGTATGATATCACATCCAGTATACGTGTGACCTCTTATCCACTATATTTTTGATATGATACCCACTATATATGACATCACAAACCTCGGTGTTGATGACACCACACTCGGATATGTATGACATCACTTGCACTAGAGATGACATCACATCCGCTCTATCACAGCAAACCACATATTTTATGATGTCACATCCACGTCAGGCATGACATCATACTCATTCTATCAGACATTGCACCAAGTGTATCTTGGTCATCACAAACTCTCCGCTGATATCACACCCACTACATACATGTGTGACATCATATGCACTGTAATAACATCACAACCACTGCTTTTGTCATCACACTACTGTTCTTATGACAGCACAACCTCTATTATGAAACCACATCCAGTATGCAGGGCAACATATACACTATACATGTGACATCACAGCCAGTAAACTGAGTCATCACACCCACTGTATTGACAATGTCACCCCCACTCTTTGTATGTCTTCACACTTGGCATATGTATAGCATCTGTTGCACGATAGAAGAAAAAACCATCCTCACATTATGACATCAAACCACCATTTTTAAGACATCACACACAGTATAGTTGACATTGTATCCACGGTATCTGTGTCATCACATCCAACGTATTGATGATATCATACCATCTGTATTTATGAGATCTCATCGACTATGTATGACAACATCATATCCATTGTATAAAACATCATATTCACTCTATTTGTAGCATCGCAGAAACTGTATCTGTATCTCACACACACTCTTTCCATCATATCACAATCTTGGTATGTATGACATCACACCAACTATATGTTTACCATCATATACACTATATAAGGCATCACACCTCATTTTTATGTGATCACACCACATTACTTTTGACGGCAAATGCACTGTACTCATGATATCACTCCCACTATCTGACATTGCATCCACTGTATCTGTGTCATCACAACCATTCTATTGATGATCTCTGGACAACTGTATATATGACATCACACCCAGTTTATGTATGACAACTTATGCACTATACATAACGTCTCATCCACTCTTTATGATTTCACACCATTGTAGTCATCACATTACATCCACTGAATTCATAATGTCACCCACACTATATATGACATCACACACAAGACAACACGATGTTATATCTGCCAATTCACCCACGATATCTGACACTGAATCCATTGTATCTGGGTCATCAAACCCAGTGTATCAATGACACCACATCCACTCTCTGGATCACATCACACACACTATATGTATGACATCATATTCAGTATGCATGACATGGCATGAACTCTATGACATCAGACCCCTATATATATGACATCACATCCAGTATATTTATGACATCATATCCAATATATATGATACCACACACACTGCTTTCATGACAACACAACGGCTATTCCTGACATCACACCCACTATATTTGACATCACACCCACTGTATCAGTGTCATCACACCCGCTGTATCGATGACATCACAACAAGTATGGAAGTCATCACACTTGGCATACGTATGACATCATACACTTTTTACAAGAAATCCCATTCAAAAATTATGACATCAATGCTCAGTATTGATGACATCACCACCACTGCATTCATGACATCAGATCTCCTATATATGACATAACGTCCACGGTGAATGATATCTCATCCCCTACATCTATGATATCACACCCACTCTATGTGTGTCATCACACCCAATGTATCTACTATATCAAAACCAGTGTACGTATGACATCACAGCCACTATATGTGTGACATCATATGCACTGCATAGGACATCACATCCACGCTTTATGACGTCACACCACTTTATTGATGACCTCATGTACACGGTATACGTGTCATCACACTCACCCTATCGATGGTATCACGGCCAATATATGTATGATATCACATCCAGTATACGTGTGACATCATATCCACTATATTTATGCCGTGATACACACTATGTATGACATCACAACACTCTGTGTTGATGACACCACACTAGGCATATTGTGACATTATTTGCACTACAGAAGACGTCACGTATACTCTATTACAGCAAACCACAGTATTTTTGACATCACATCCACTTCCGGCATGACATCAAACCCAGTGTATCTTTGTCATGACAATTTCTTCACTTATATCACACCCACATTTGTATGCCATCAAACCAACAATATGCGTGACATCCTATGCACTATTTATAACATCACATCCACACCTTGATTTTTCAGACTACTGTACGTATGATATCACAACCTCTATATATGAAACTACATCCAGTATAGATGGCATCACATACACTACCCATGTGACATTACAACCACTAATCTGTGTCATCACAACGACTGTACTGAAACATCACACCCACTCGTTGTATTACATCACACTCGCCATATATATGGCGACTTGGCACTATACACAACATCACATCCTCACTTTATGACATTAAAACCACCGGGTTTATGACATCAGGTTATGGTATTCATTACGTCACATCTACTCTATTCATGAAATCACACGTACTGTATATGACATCATATACACTATACTTGTGACATCACAGCCACCGTATCTATAACAACACACCTACTATGTTTATGACATCATACTCAGTGTATACGACATTTCACTTGGTGTATGAATGACAACACATCCATTGTATCCGACATCACACCTACTGTATCTGTGTAGTCACACCAACTTGATTGATGGTATGAAAACCTATGTATGTATGAAATCACACCCACAGCATGTAGGACACAATAGGCATTGTATATGACATTACATGCACTCTTGATAACATCATATCGGTGTTTGTAAGCCATGGCAAGCACTATGTTTATGACATCATATCCACTATATATGATCTCACCCACACTGTGTAGATGACAAAACAAATTCTGTATCTGACTTGAAACCCATTCTCTCTACCACCGCACCCATTCTATATGTCATCACACCCACTCTGTCGAAAGCATCACACCAACTATGTAAGACATCACAGGTGGCATATGTATGCCATCCTGTGCACTATACATGACATCATATCCACACTTTATGACAACAATCTTTAGTATTTATGACTTCACATGCACACTCCTCATGACATCACACGCACTACATATGACATGTGGTCTACTGTGTGTGACAGCACATTCACTATATGTGTGACTTCTCACAATGACTGTTTCGATGACATCACACACACTACGTTTATGACATATTTACTTTATATGGCATCAAACACAATGTTATGACAATACAGCCATTGCGTGCTTCACAGCCACTATGTCTGATGTCACACCCACTGTATCTGTGCCATCACACTGAATGTATCAATTTCATCAAACCCAGTGTGTGTATGACATCATCTCCACTATATATATGAAATCATATGTGATACATATGTCATCACATCCACTCTTTATGACATCACACCACTTTTTAACATCAAGACCACACTATATGACATCACTCCACTATATCTGACCTCACGTCCACTGTATCTGTGTCATCACACCCAGCCAATCGATGGTATCTCAGCCAATATTTGTATGATATCACATCCAGTATACCTGTGACCTCTTATCCACTATATTTTTGATATGATACCCACTATATATGACATCACAAACCTCGTTGTTGATGACACCACACTCGGATATGTATGACATCACTTGCACTAGAGATGACATCACATCCGCTCTATCACAGCGAACCACATATTTTATGATGTCACATCCAC
>JAJLRB010005302.1:0-50880 GCA_020976825.1 Odocoileus hemionus | reverse complement strand
TCCCCTTTTTCGGGTGGTTCCTGAAGAATGACATTGTGTTCCTCTTGGCGATAGGCAAGGTCCGGTATAAACCCCTTCCCGACAGGTTTTTGCCAAAACCTATGAGGCGCCGCAGAACCGCAGAGGAGCGCTCCTCATTTGCTCGCAGCAAGGGCGATTTCATTCATTCACACAAGCTCACTGAGGAGTTAGTAAAGATACAGCATAAAAACATGTTTTGCAAGTGAAAGCAAAGTACTAGAGCTCCAAGCATCCTTACCTTGTCGTGAAGGATCCCGACGAGCCCCCAAAATGAAAGATAGTTGCTGAATTATTAAACAGTGGGATTCTTGGCCTCCGGAGGATAAACTAATTCAATCTGGGGCCAGAGGACGAGGCTGGATCGCTCAGAGCTTTTGTGTAATAAAGGTTTATTAAAGTATAGAATGTAGATAGAGAAAGCTTCTTACATAAGACATCTGAAGGGGCAAAAAGAAATAACCCCGCCTCCTAGCTCTTTTAGCTGTCTGTTCTATAGTCTCTCACAATCTGTTAATAAAAGGATGGCTTCAATGAAATTTAGAATGATACCAGATAATTCATTCCCGGCCATAAAACTAATGACCTTGAATCTTGTAGAAAGGTAGAATACCACAAAAAAATTTTCATTACAATAGATTAGGGGAACAATAACTGAGTAAGTAAATTTAGGCCATTTGCAGGGTGAACCAACTAGATGATAGAGTCTGGCGGATTTTCATTACATAGCCTTAAGACAACATTTCCATACGAAAAAGAAACGTATTGGTCAACTCAAGGTTTGAGAGTAGTTAGCTTCAGTGAGCACCAGGTGTCATGGCACACACAGCACTTTAAAGTTGAAACCTCCTTTTAAATTTGTATAGAGAAGGAAAAACATATCGCTGGTTTGTTTCTTCCTGCCCCTTAAGAGAGATAAAAATGTCTGGCAACCTGCAGCTTCTTTTTTCCATTTGGAGACCCCTGGCCTTCCTGCCTGTTACCCTCTCAGAACCTTCCCTTTTGCCCTGCACAGCCACAAAGAGATCCTGAGTTGCCCATTCTAACTAGACATGAGTCCTGTCGTCGTGAACAAACACAGAGTTTTGAAGGGCTATCCCGCCATAACTCGTAGAATATAACCTTGTCCCCCAGCCGCCCAACTAGAGAAAACCATGAGACATCCCCCTCGAAGCCTGATGTGGCCTGATTCCAACTAACATTTGCATGCAGAGCAATTCCGTGATATCCCCATCAAACATGGTATAAGGAGCCTCGTCTTGCTGATGGATCTCGAGACAGTCCCAAGACCACTGTCACAAGTCTAGAGGGACCCTTGAGGGTCACAACTTCAGCATCGCGAATTGAGCTACATGTTTTCCCCCGCAAATCCACTCGAGATGAGAGGAGCCGATTCCCTGATTGGACTCCAAGGACATCCCCACGTTTCCCATCAAACACGACCTATGCTTGACATTATTTTAGGCAACATCCAAGGATTCCCCAACACACTGTCCCCAAGTACAAGAGGAACACCAACGGTCAGCACAGCAAACTTGAGAATGCTCCGTGAACACCCAAATCGTCTGGAGATGATAGCTGATTCCCTGTCTTAATACTCAACGACGAGTATGCCAACTTTCCACAAGCACATCAAGATGAAGATTGTGTCAAAACAATAGTTATGTGGGAGGGACCCTGCGTTATGCTGCCTCAAGTGAATAACAACGAGAAGCCCTGACTATGAAATGAGGCCGATTTCCTGGCAGTGTCTTGAATACAGGCTCCATCTTTCCATCTCACAAGATGACAGGGATGTATGAATCCCCTGTGAGACCCTAGATAAACTAGGCCACCGCCTCATTTTTCCACGGAATGCCTCACATCCCTTTGAACCAGCGAGGAGGCACGCAGAGTTCACTACTTCAAAGAGGTGACATCCTGACTAGCTATCTTGAACCAATGAGAGGAATCACAATAATCTGCTCCTTACTGGAATAACCTGTCTCCCGCCTCACCTTCAGAAACTGAAGTTGTTGCTAACATAGACCGGATTCTTTTTACCTACGGAGAGGGGATGCGAGACGAAGTTCAAACCGGGCCAGGGAGAGGAGGCTGGATACGCTCAGGGCTTTTGTGTGAGCCTGGTGATAAGTGGTAGAGGCTAAAGTATAACGGAGATAGAGAAAGCGTTCTCTGACTTACGGCATCAGGGAAAGGCGGAGATGAGGGGAGAAACAGTCCCCCCTGCCATGCTAGTCTGTAGCTGTAAGTTATATAGTTCACCTTGGATGCAGTCTCGTAAAATTGAAGAGAAGAAAGGAAATGGTCCTTTAAAGTTTAGAATTGTACCAAAGATAATTCAATCCCCCCGGCAAAAAACTGATCTGTGACTTAAATCTGTGTAGGAGGGCAGTATTTAGATACCAAACAAAATATATTTCATGTACATAATAGGAAAAAATACCTATAATAAATTTATTCCATTTTGCTAATCAACTGAAATTATCTGTGCATTAACATAGCCTTAAAGACAACAGTTCCATACAGTAAAGAAACATATATCAACTCAAGTTTAGATAGTTTTACTTCAGGTAACCATTCATGCAACCATACACTTTAAAGAAACCTCTTGAAAATTTGTATAAGAAGTAAACATATCGCGGTTTTTTTTTCCTCCCTTTAAGAGAGATAAAAATTCTGGCCCGCACTTCTTTTTTCCTTTTGGGCCCCCTCCTTCCTGCTTTTACCCTCTCACCCCCCCTTTTTTTTTTTAAGAATTATGTGCCTGGAAAATGGGCGTCGTTTTCATTCATAACGCTTCCGAGCTGCAAGTGGGTTGCCCCAAAAATTTGGGTGGGGCAACATATTCCCAAATCCCTCATGTGGGGTTGACCCAGGTCCCCAAATAGTAGTCAGGAGAGCTGCATGATAGCGGAGTTTGAGAAAACCATTTGAAACTTAAAAGCTTTCGCGCTAGAAACAAATCCAGTTACACAGTTACAGTGGGGGGAGCAAACAGCAAAAAAAAAACAATAAAATTATAAAATTAAGATAATTTCCACCATGGGGAACTGTTAAGTACCCCAAAGTGAGGAAATAGGCCTCGGAGTTTCCATCCCCCAATCTTTTGTTCAGGTTTTAGAAAATGATAAATTAGTGCTAAACAGTATATAGTCGATTGAGTATGAATGATGGCAAAAGGGTTTCCTCCTTGTGCGTGTCAGAAATCTAAACCCAAATTATTTTGTAAAACCCCCTTTAAAAATTTGCGTTTGTTCAGCATTAAGACTAAAAATAGCTTTTGAGAATTCTAACCCTGTTGAGTAAAATTGTAAACATTACTCTAGCATAACTCTTTATTCCCCCAAAGGGGGGACATCACTGCAGCCAAATTTTTCCCCAGTGAAATAGACCTTCCACCATTTTTAAGGTGGGAAATTTTAGCAGTTTTTCGGGGAAGCTTGAAAATTAAAAGCCATGAAAAAAATGCTAGCCCCCGGGTGCATCTCCCATCAAGCCAGGGGAAGCCAAGCCCATGGGAAAAGGGCCCACATACCCGAAGTCCCGTTTGGGAGCAACCCAGCGTGACGAATATCCAAATATGCGGGCCCAGACAAGGGGGGTCCAAACGGGGGTTTGAAAAAACGGGAATGATTACGTTACATATTTTTTGGGGGCAAAAATCCCAATTTTTTTCCAATCTTGTAATTAAGTTGTTGGCTAATTTTGGGGGGAGGGCTCTTTTGTTCCAGATGGGGGCAGTAGATTTAAACCCCTTTTTCAGGATTTGCCAAATAACCTCATCCCATATTTGTAAACACCGGAAAAAAAACCATCAGACTAGACCTATTGGCTTATGTGCAGCAAAAAGTCATTAACTGAGACAGTGTATAAAAAAAATTAAAAAGTCACATTATGTCCATATTTAAAGGGTACAGAGTATTACCCCCAGCCCATTCTGGGTTTTTATGTCCCCAGATGAAAAAGAGGCACACATTGATGTTTTTGAAGGTATTCACAGATTGGAGAAAGTCTTTTCCTTGAAGGGGAGTACCACCAGGGGAAGCCTTCCATGATGAAGTGGGGAGTTCTCCGCAGACCCACTTAGCCCTTGGGGACTGTAGCTGGGATGACCCCGGGAAAGGAAAGGGCTTTGTTTGAGGATCAAATGGAAATCAGGATTTCTGGAGTCAGCAAAGTGGCTACTAATTATCGGGCCCATCTAAACGTAAAAAACAGACAAAAAAAAGTAAAGAAAAAAAGGGACTCATTATTTTGGGTCAGGGTGCCATCTTTGTCTATTTGGATGCCCTATCAGTTCCCTGGCATTTTGAAAAGGTGGAAAGAAAGAATAACCTGGTAAGGTTTCCCAGGGGGGCCGGGGGAGGGCCCCCCCAGACCCCAATTTTTTTTAAAAAGGACCTCATTCCTGGTCAAATAGGGCTTGGGGATTCAGGGGCGGGGTCAGGGTCTTTCCCCGGAGTTCTTTTAAATGCTTTGAAAAGCTGAGAGTGAGTTACATAATTAGTTAACCCCAAAGGGCTTCAGATCTATCAATGCTGTACTTAAAAAGGCCTTCCAAAAAATCTTTAAAAGGGGGGCACCCCCTCCTTTTTGGGGGCTTCCCCTCTTAAAAGCTTGGGGAGGGGGACTTTTAACCCCATTTCCTGGTTTCTTGAGTTTAAATTTGTTGCAGAGTCTTTTGATAATGTCTTTAGCCTTTTTCAACCCTTTTCCCTAGGATTGGGGGTCTCCAGACGTGTAAGTGATCTCTATTCCTAGAGCTTTAGACACCCCTGATTTCAGCAGTTTTAAAGGGCGAGCCATTGTCACTCTGAGGCCCCGTGGCACCCCAAACCGGGGGATATTTCATGGTTAAAATTTATAACTTTTAGTTTGTTCACTAACGGGGGAAAGCCTAATCCACCGAAAAAAGTATCCACCCAAAACTTGTAAGCAAGAATATCCATTGCTTTTGGCATATGATAAAATCAATTTCCCCAGTCTTCTCCAGGTACTTTCCTATCTTGAAACCCCAGTTTTGTAGCTTTTCATTTTGGGGTTATTTTTCTGAAAAA
Organism: Odocoileus hemionus; assembly: GCA_020976825.1. Taxonomy (NCBI): domain Eukaryota; kingdom Metazoa; phylum Chordata; class Mammalia; order Artiodactyla; family Cervidae; genus Odocoileus; species Odocoileus hemionus. The sequence goes on along the minus strand of JAJLRB010005302.1, from coordinate 45,802 downwards.
CCTCACTCGTTTGAAAATGTTCTTTAAAGTTTTCATTACATTTTTCCTTCAAACAAACGAGAAGCCTTTGGGTAAGTATTTCAAACCCCCAAAAAAAAAACTTGATGTAACCCCCTTTAAAGAATTTTCCATGGCATTTCGGGGAATTTTATTAATCGTCCACCCTCGGACGAACCATCCTTTATCAGTAATCTTTGCCCTCTTTTCCATATTTTTTCTAATTCTTCTCTATATTGTGGTTTTTCTTGTTCACAGGACCTGTCCAGATCAAACGTCTGTAAGGAAGGGGTTTTGTAAAGTTCTGTTTTTTTGGCTTGAGATCACAACAGGTTAGGCAGTCTTTACTCCCCCCCTGCTGTTTTTTGAAAGCATAACTGCTATTTCTTTGGGAAAATAAAGCAGTTAAAAAGTCTCTCACTCTTAAATGCTTAATAGGTTCCCCCCGGTTCTGTTTTAAACGCTTTTTTTCCATTTTGCGCTAGCATGTAAAGTCAAAAACATATTAAAAATCGTGTAAATATTCACACGTTGCCCTTTGTTAACTCAGAGCTCGGGTCAGGCCAAAGCCCCGTAACTGGGCCTGGTTCCCTGGGGGGGGGTTTTTGTTTCCAAAAAACCTTTTTCAGCAGCCCCACAGCATAACCTGTTTTACGCTTTCCATCCCAAAAAAGAACTCCCCATCAAAAATTTATTTCCAGCGGGATTGTTAAAGGGTACTATTAGATTTTTCCCGAGCTCATGTTTAAAGTTAAAATTGGGAGCAATCTTGACAGTGTTTCATTTTCCTTTCTCAGAAGGAATACGGGATTTAAATTTCCACAAACTTTAGTTAGTTAGGGCCTTCTAACAATGTGACTGTTTTTAAGAAGCCTACTGTTTCACCAAATATTAATTTTTAGAATTCAAGATTCAACTCACATCTGGAAGTCATACGAAAGTTTCGTCCTTAATTTTTTTCAAGTTTCGTTTCTAATAAAGCGGGGGGCTCCAATTACCTTGGAGTGGGGGCCCCCCAGTGCAATTACATTAATTCTTTGCTTAGATATGCAATAGGGTTTCTGAGAGGCCCCCGGGGGTTTTGTCAAAAACCCCAAAGGGCCCTACCTTTTCTTTCATGACAAACAAGTAAATTGACCCCGTGGGGGAAACTCAAGCCAGAGCTTGCAGGGAGCTCTAAGAACCTTAAAACCTTTTGAGTATCTGGAGACCAAAACCCGCTTGTCGGGTTTTGGGCCCGCTGAGTTTCGCTATAAGTTTTTATAAAGGCCGGGCAAATTCCCCCTAGCCCCGGGAAACCAAAAACGACAGAGCCTGTGTTCCCAAAACCTCTCAATTGCCTTAAAGTCATAGGTGGGGGTGGTTTATATAGGGTTTTTAAAATTTCTCAGGCCTATTGCCCTAGTCCCTTCTGATTGTTAGGCCCCGATATCTAACAGATTTTGACAAAGCGAGCCCTTTTCTCTTTAAGCCTTGTAACCGCAGCCGCCAGAAATTTAAGAAAACTTTGGGTCGGAACAAGCTTCCCCGTCTCACACAGAGCAAAATATCATTTTAAATTGTAAAATACCGCTTCAGAGTATTAAAATTTTTTAGATCCCCTACAAGCTTTTTCCCAAAAAAGTGAGGACGTCACGAAATCCCTGGGGGGGAAAATGTCCAGGTTAATGAGAAGCTGGCTGCGTGGGGGTTTTTAAAGGCAAATGAAATTGACTTTCTTCGCCAAAGGCACTGAAAAGAAGGGATCTTTCAAACAATTATGAGAAATTTTGGTCATTTAGGAATTTTAGACAAAAGAGTATAGGATTGACACCACAGGGGGTAAAAAGGAACCCCACCCCATTTATTATTTTAAATCTTGAATAGTCTCCCTTTACCCTTTGATTTTTTTTACCCAAAAAAAAGGGGCATGGATGTTTCAGGGGAAATAAAAAGTCCCCGCTCTTTTAAAAACCAAGATGGTTTTAAACCCCTTTTTTAACCAGGGTTTTAGTGGATACGCTTCTTTTTGGGAAAAAGTGGGGTCTTTTGGGTTGACAACTACAGAAGCATTCTGTGCTCGACCCAAGATTTTTCCCTCAGCCCCAAATTTAAAATTACATTTTTTTAACAAAGGGGGAGAAAGGGGGGGCTCCATATTCATGAAAAAAAAGGCAGGACTTTGTCATATATCCTTTTTCCCAAAAGGGGGGAGGGTGTTCTGGCACGATAAAAAAGTGTGAAAATAGCACAGAATCCCCGTTGCCGATAAAAAAAAACTGAATAATACCCCTTTTTGGCTCGTCCAGGGGCAGTCCCCTACGGAAACGGGCGGGGAGAAATGGGCCGGGGGTTTATTAAAACACGGGAGTAAGTTGCCCCAGTATCTAAAGGAAATTGACGGATTGGCCCCCCCCGTTATCAAAACCCGGGGGTCCTCAAGTGTAAAAATTTGGACGGGGGTTGTGTGGGGACCCCGGGGACCTTCAGTCCGTTGGGCTTGAGAGTCAACCCTGAGACCAAAGCCCTGGGGCCAGTCTTCCCCATGTGGGCCTTGCAGACCGGGTTGGGCCGGGGGCGGCTTAGATGCCTGAGGGCAATTCTCTTGAGATGCCCCTCCTTTCCACAGCAAAAGCAAGCCTCCCGTTTTACCTGGGGCCCTCTGGGGATTTTTTTAGGCTGCTAAGAACGGTTTTCTACCATGGAGAGCTTCCGCCCTTTTTCCCTTTGTCTTTTTTCTGCCCTTTCTTTCTTTCCTCATATTCCCTTCCATAAAGACTGTCTGAGCCAGTTTTTAACAGATTACTAAAGATGATTTGGTCCATGCGCCCGTTTTGATAAATTACGGCGAAAATCTGGAGCCGACTGAGTGAAAATCTTCTTTTTTAAAATCACTTTTTCCCCCTTCCTTTGGGATCAATTCAGTGAATCTGCGAAGGCTTCTCTCAGTTATCTAGGAATTTACCAGGAGTCAACATATTATACTTAAAGGGGCCCTCCAAAATGGCCACCCTTTTGCCTCCTCCGTGGGGACGTGGCCATGGAGTATCCATGGGAAAACCAGGTGTTTCTTTTAAGCCCTGGGGGTCAAATCTTCCCAGTTTTTCCGGTACATTCAAAAGGGGTGAGGCTGGAATTTTTAGCTCCCTCTGTAAGAGAGAAAAAAAAACGACCAGCGCCATTTTTTTTACCGGAGGATCCCCCCGCTCGATGGGGGGGGTAGACCAATTTACACCCAAACTTTTTCCCTTCCCCGGGCAGACTTAGTCTGTCCCCTTTCCCACGCGGCGTCCACTCGTCCCTCCCCCGGTTCTCCCCCGAGACGGGGGGGGATGCACCAGGGGTAACCCGACGGATCCCGACTGACGTCCCGCCCTTCACCTCGCTTGCTCGATCCACCCCGGGGGCAACAAATAAACCTTCCCGAAAGTTTTTCCGCAAACCCCCCCGGGGGGGCACATTTGTCACCTGAGTGCCTGTGACGACCCCAAAAATATTCTGAACGCAAGACCGATACATCATAAATGAGAGGTTTTCCAAGTGTTACCCCACCGGTATAAAGCCCCTTGGCCCAAGAGCCGTGTTACAAAGGAAAAAAAAAACCCCTGAGCTCCAATTTTAGTCATCTTTTAAACCCCAGAGATGAGTTAGAGTCCCTCTACTTCCGAACTTTCCATCCAGCGAGGCTAGGCGCTCCCCGACTACCAACCAAAATTTGGACCTAGGCCAATACAGTGCAACATAGATTACAAATCCCCTTGAAAAAACCCATGATCCATAGATTAGGTTTTGTTTTTAATTCCCAAGGGTTATGAATTTGGGCAAAAGCCTTTAAAATTGACCGGAAAGGAGACTTCGGGCAACGCTTTGCCCCTTTCTGGCGGGTTCCCGAAGAAAACATGGTTTTTAAATTGGAGGTCGGGTTCCCCCGCAGGTTTTTCCCCAAAAGCCTTTTGGGGCCCGCAGAAAACCCCAGGGAGGCTCCTCATTTTTTCGCAAGGCGTTTCATCATTCACACAAGCACACGAGGAGTTAGTAAGTACAGCAGAAAACAGTTTGCTGGAGAAAAAAAGAACTAGGCTCCAAGCATCCTTTCCTTTCTTGAAGGGTCCCGGACGACCCCCAAGATGAAAGGTTTTTGCGAAAGTTAGACATGGGATTTTTGGCCCCCCCCGGAGAGCGAATTCAATCTGGGGCCAAGACGAGGGTGGGCGTAGAGCTTTTGTGTTAATTAAATTTTATTAAAATAAAAAGGAGATAGAGAAAAACTTCTGAAAAGGGATAGAAGGGGGCAAAAAAAATACCCCCCCCCTGTCTTTAGCGTTGTTATATTCCTCACAGTCGTAATGAAAAGGGGTATAAATTTTTGAATGAACGATAATTCTCCTGGCCATAAACTATTGACTTGAATCTTGTAGAAAGGGTAGAATACCAACAAAAATTTCATTTACATAGATTAGGGGAAAAAAAAACTGGAAGAAAAATTTTGGGCCCTTTTGGGGGAAACCCAAACTAGATGTTTTAGAGTCTGAGTGTTAATTAACATAGCTTAAGACAACTTTTCCATACGAAAAAAAAAACATTTTGGGGTCAACTAAAGGTTTGAGGGTAGTTAGCTTCAGGTGAGCCCAGGTGTCATGGGCAACCCAGCTCTTTAAGAAAAAACCTTTTTAAACTTGTATAAAAGAAGGAAAAACTTTATCGCTGGTTTGTTTTTTTCCTCCCCCTTAAGAGAGAAAAAAATGCTGGCCCTGCAGTTCTTTTTTCCTTTTTTGGGGGGCCCCGGGCCCTTTCCCTGCCTGTTCCCCTCTCAAAAACCCCCCTTTTCCCCTCCCCAGCCTAAAAGAGTTCCTGAGTTTTTCCCATTCTAACTAGCGGAGCCCTGTCGTCGGGGGGAACAAACACGAGTTTTGAAGGGCCATCCCGCCATAACCGAAAAATTAAAACCATGTCCCCCCCCCCAACTCGAGAAAAACCATGAGCATCCCCCTCGAAGCCGTTTGGGCCCTGATTCCACTAAATTGCAGCAGAGACTTCTAGATCCCCATCAAACAGGTAAGGACCTCGACATGCTTGATGGATTGGGAGAAAAGTCCCCAAGAACATGTCAAAAGTCTAGGGGGAAACCCTGGGTTTCACAAGGGAAAACACGAAGGAACCCAGGTACCCCAAATAAACTCGATATGGGGCCCCCGTTCCCCCGGATTGTTTCCCGGGCCCACCCCCCTTTTCCCCCATCAAAACGCCCGGTTTGGTGGACTTTTTTTAGGAAACTCCGAGATTCCCCGAAAAACCTGCCCCAATTTTGGGAGGAACCCCAAAGTTCGGCACAGAAAAGCGGGGAAATGCTCCGTTTTACCCCCAAATCGTCTAAAGTAGAGGTGTTCCCCTGGCTTCGACTCAAGCGTGCCCCCACTTAACCCCAACCCCTAAAGGGGAGAATTCTCTCAGCAAAAATGTATGGGGGGAGAAAACACTGGTTTGTTTGCCTCAAGGGGAATAGACCCCGAGAAGCCCTGACCGAAAGGAGGTCGGATTTCCTTGCTTTTAGTTTAAATTTCGGCTCCTTTTCACTCCCCAAGATGAAGGTTGTCTGCCCCCCTGTGGGCCCCTATAGGAACCCCTAGGGTCCTTGCCTTTTTGGGACGGAATGCCTCCCCCCCCTTTTTGCCCCTCGACAGGCAGGCGGGTTCATGCTTCAAAAAGTGATGATCCCTGACTATTCTTGAAATTAATAGGAACCCCCAAAAACCCTTGGCTACTGGAAAAGGCCCCTTGGGTTCCCCCGGGCCCTCCCCTTCGGGGAATGAAAGGTTGTTCCCTAAAGGATTAGACGCGGGATTCTTGGCCCCCGGAGGAGACGTTTTTCAACCCGGGGGCCCAGAGATGGGGCCTGGATCGCTCAAAAGTTTTTGTGTAAAAAAGTTTTATTAAAGTATAAAGGAGAAAAGAGAAAGCTTTGACATGGGCCCATCAAAAGGGGGGGCAAAAGAATCCCCCCCTTCTTGTTTTTTGCTGTCTTTATAAAAGTCCCTCACGTTTTTTAATAAAAAGGATTTTCATAAAATTTAAAATGATAAAAGTTTTTTTCACCCCTGGCCTTTTAAACGATTGACTTTAAAATTTTTGTAAAAGGGTAGAATCCCAACAAATAATTTCATTTACATAGTTTTAGTGGAACAATACCTGATTAAGAAAAATTAGGCCTTTGGGCGGAAAAACTTGAAGATAGAGTCGGGGGTTTTTTTTAACATAGTTTTAAAAAAACTTTCCATACGATAAAAAAACCCAATATTATTCAACTAAATTTTTTTTGAGAGTAGTTAGCTTAAAGGGGAGACAGGTGTCAGGGCCCAACCCCAGCATTTTAAAGGAAAAACCCTTTTTTTTAAATTTTGTATAGAAAAAGGAAAAACATACGCTGGTTTTTTTTCTTCCTCCCGTTTAAAGAGAGATAAAAAAGTTTTGGCACCTGAAAAGCTTCTTTTTTCCATTTGGGCCCCGGGCCCTTCCCTGCCTGTTCCCCTTTCTCTTTCCCCCTTTTTTTTTGGGGGAATTTGTTGCCTGGGAAAACGGGGCGTCGTTTTCTTCAAAAACGGCTTCGGGGCTGACAAGGGCGTTGCCCCTAAATTGGTGAGGAAAACATTTTTCCCCCTAACCCTCTTTAGTGAGGATTTTGTCCGGGCCCCCAAAATGTGGGTCAGAAAAGTTTGCAGTGTTTGCGGGAAATTTTAGCAACCTTTTGTAATTTAAAAAGTTTAAATGCGACTAGAAAAAAACCCAGTTACACAGAAAACAGATGCGGGGAGCAAACAGAAAAAACAAAAAAATTTAAGGGAATTATTGAAATTTAAGTTTGGATTTCCACCAGGGGGAAAAAAAATTTAAAAGTTAACTTTCCCCAAAGTGAGGCAATGGAGGCCCCCGGGGAGTATCCAGGGCCCCAATAATCTTTTTCATGTTTTTTGTAAAATGAGTAACATTAGTGAAATATCGGTTATATGTGCAGTTGAGTTTTGAAAAAGGCCAAGTTCCCCCTTTGTGCAGCTTCGAATATCAAAAACCCAAAATCTATTTTTTTAAAACCCTTTTTAAAATTTTCGTTTGTTCAGTTTTAAGGGGAAAAATAGCTTTTTGAAATCTTTTAATGCCTGTTGAGAAAAAATTATTCAAAATCTACTGGTAGCAAAAACATCTTTTAGTTCCCAAAGAGGGGACAATCACTGCAGCAAAAAAATCTTTACCAGTTGAAAATTAAGCCCTTGCCCCCCGATTTTTAAAGGGTTTGAGGAAATTTTAGAGGCTTTTTCGGGAAGCTCTAAAAAATAAACCCTGAAAAAAGGGCTGGCCCAGGGTGCATCCCCCTTTTATCAAGCCAGGGGGAAGCCAAGCCCATAGGAAAGAGCCCCCATATCAGTAAGCCCCGTTTGGAGAAAAGGCCGCGGGGACTGGGGAACCCCGGGGTCCAATTAGTGCGGGGGCCGACAAAGGGGGGGTCCGAACGGGGGGTTAAAAAACCCACGGAATGTTTACGTTAAATATTTTTGAGGAAAAAAATCCAATTTTTTTCCAAACATTGAAATTAAGTTTTTGGGGTAACTTTGGGGATGGCCAGTTTGTTTCCCAGATATAGGGGCAGTAGATATTAGCTTTCCCTTTTAGGGTTAGCAAAAAAACCTATCCATATTTGATAAACCCCCCGGGGAAAAAAACCCATCAAAATCTAGCCCTTTAATTGGTCTTTGTGCAGAAAAATTTGCTTTAAAAAACTGGGGACAGTTTTTATAATAAAAATTAAAATTTACATTATGTCCATTTTTAAGGTACAGAGTATTCCCCCCGGGGGTTTTCCCCTTTTCCTGGGGGTTTTTTTTAGATGTCACCAGATGAAGAAGAGGATCAATGTGATTGTTGTTGAGGTTTTACAGACTTGGGAAAGTTTTTTCCCTTTTGAAGTGGAGATATCCCACCGGGAAGCCTTCCACTGATGAATTTGGGGGATTTTCTCCGCGGGACCCAGCATTTTTAGCTTTGGGGGACTGTAGCATGGGGAGGGGGCCCCGGGACGGGAAAGGGCATTGTCTTGAGGATCAAATGGCGGGGCTGGTTTTTGGGGTCAGCAAAAGTGGGGCCACTTTGATTATACCCCCAAATTGAAACGTAAAAAACCCAGGCATAAAAAGTAAAGACATAAAATGACATAAACTTTTTTTTGGTCGGGGTTTGCCATCTTTGACTTTAGTTGAGGGCCCCCATGAATCGGGGTTCCTGGCCCCTTTTGACAGTGTGGGAGAAGAAAGAAAAAACTGGAAAGGGGCCCCTTCCCCAGAGGGGCTCGAGGAGGGACCCCCCAAACCCCAATTTTTTTTTAAGGCCCTCAGTTCTGGCTCAAATAGAGGCTTGCGGGATTCAGAGGCTGGGTAAGGTGTCTTTCCCCCTGGATTTTCTGTTAATGCCTTTTGGGAAAAGCTGAGGAGGGGAGTTACATAATTGGGTTAACCCCAAGGGCTTAGGATTTTGACAATGCCCTGTATTTTAAGAAAGGCCTTCCAAAAAATACATTCAAAGGGGGAAGCCCCCCCTTTTTTGGGGGGCAGTTCGAGCCCTCTTTAAAAAGTTTGGGGGTTGGCTTTAATCCATTTGGGTCCTGCGTTTCTTGATTTAAAATTTGTGCAGATTTTCTTTTGTTTAATTTTCATTAGTTTTTTCCCCTTTTCCCTGAGGTTTGGGGGTCTCCAGGAGCGTGTAAAGTGATACTCTATTCCTAGGGGCTTTAGACACCCCTGTTTTACCAGCTTTAAAGGGGGAAAGCCTTTTGTCACTCTAAAGGCTCCGTGGCAGCCCAAACCTGGGGATAATTTAGGGGTTTAAAAAATATTTAAAACCTCTTTGCTTGTTCACTACGACAGGGGGAAAGTCAATCCATCCAGTAAAAGTATCCCCCCAAACTTGTAAGAAAGAAAAATCCATTTTTTTTGGGCATATGAGTAAAATCTTTTTCCCCATTTTCTCCAAGGATTTTTCCCTATGTGAAACCAGATTTGGCTGGGCTTTTCAGTCTTTGGGTTATTTTTTGAAAAACCCTCCCCTTCTTTTGATAATGTTTCTTTAAAGTTTTTTTTTAAATTTTTCCCTTCAAACAAACGAAAAGCCATTGGTAAGTACTTTCTCCCCCCCAAAATAAAAAATCTGAGAAAACCCCTTAAAAAATTTTTCCCATGGTTTCTCGGGAATTATTAATCGTCCACCCTGGGAAATGTAACCTTCCTTTACCCAGAAATCTTTGCTCCTCTTTTTCTATCTTTCTAATTTTTTCCCCCAGTATTTTGGGGTTTTTTTTGGGTCCAAAGGCCCTGTCCAGATCAAAGGGTCTGAAAGGGGGGGGTTTCGTAAAGTTCTGCTTTTTTGGCTTGGAGTAGCAAACGGTTCCCGGCAGTTCTTTACCCCCAACCCCTGTGTGCCCTTTGAAATGTTAATGCTACTTCTTTGGGACAATAGTTTGCATTTAAAAAGTTCTCGATCTCTCTGAAATGCTTAATGGTTTCTCCGGTTGCTGTTTTAAATGTCTTTTTTTCCCAATATTGCAGCATAAAGATTTTAAGGTCAAATAAGCATACTTAGAATCAGTTTAAAATTTATTCCACGTTCCCCTTTGCTTATTTTAGAGCTCGGGTCGGGGCCAAAAAGCTCCGCTAAAGGGCCCAAGGGTTCCCTGGGGGAGAGATTTTGCTTTAAAAACCTGTTCAGAGTACCACAGCATAATGTTTTACGTTTCCATCCCAAACCCAAAAGGGAAATTTGAAATCGGGTTAATTTTTCCATGTCGGATTGTCTAAGGGGGTATCAAATTAGATCTTTCCGAGCTGAAATTTTAAATTTTAAAAATTTGGGGAGCAATCATGTTTCAGGTGTTTCTTTTCCCTTCTCGGGAAAGGGGAAAGTAGCGGGGTTTAAAAATTTCCAAAAACTTTAAGCTTATTTATGGCCCTTTTTCTAACAATAGGACTGATATTTAAGAACCCTACTGTCTGTCATCCAAAAAATTAACTTTAGAATTTAAGATTTTAACTCACATCAGAGAAATAGTACAGTAAAAGGGTTTTGGCCATTAATTATTTTTAAAATTTCAGGGTTTAAAAAACCGTGGCTTCCCCTTATTTTTAGGCAGTGGGCCCCCTACGTGCAATTAATCTAAATTTTTTGCTTAGATATGCAATAGGTTGCTGATGAGGCCTCGGGGGTTTTGTCCAAAAATCCCAAAAGGGTTCCTTTTTCTGTGACAAACCCAATTTTAAAATTTTACCCTTTGGGCAAACTCAAAGCCCGAGCTTGCAGGAGAGCAGTCTGAAAAACCTTAAAAGCCCTTTTTAGTAACTGGAGACCAAAACCGCTTGTCGGTTTGGGGCCCGCTGAGTTTTTAGGGATAAGGTTTTTAAAAAAAGGGCGGCAAGTTTCCCCTAGCCCCGGGAAACCAAAAACCCACAGTAGCCCGTGATTCCCAAAAAACCTCTCAATTTCCCTTAAAATCAAGGTGGGGTTTGGGTTTGTATAGGTTTAATTCTCCCCGGACCCATTGCCCTAGTCCCCTTTTGATATGATTTGGCCCCGATATCTAAAAAGATTGTTTACAAAGCTGAGCCTTTTCTCTTGAAGCCTTGTAACCGCAGCCCCGCCAGAAAATTTAAAAAATCTTCTGAGGCTCGTGGAAAAAAAATTCTCTGTCTCAGCACGAGCAAATTTTCATCTACATTTTTGTTAAACCCCTACGCTTCAGAGCTATTAAAATTTTTGTGACCCGTGACAAGCTTTGTCCAAAAAAGTTTTAAAGGGTGTCACGAAAATTTTCCCGGGGGGAAAAAATGTCCAGGTTAATGAGGGCGGGGTGGGGGTCTTAAAGGCAAATAGAAATTGCTTTCTTCGCCAAAGGCAATGAAAAAAAAGAAGGCATCTTTTAAATTTAATTACGGAAAAAATTTTGGCTCATTTTAGGAATTTCAGGGAAAAAGAGTATAGGGGGTTGGGCAACAGGGTTTTAAAGGAACCCCAGCCTCATTTTTTTTTCGTAAAACTTGAATTTGTCTCCATTTACCTTTGGGTTTCTTTATACCCCCAAAAAAGGAGTGTTGCTGGATGTTACAGGGGAAAATTAAAAAAAGTTCCCCGCTTTTTAAAATTTTCAATGATGGGTTTTAACCCCTTTTTTAACCTCAGGTTTTAGTGGATACTGCTTCTTATGTGGGAAAAAGGTGGGTCTTTGAGCCCTTTACAACCCCAGGAATTGCATTCTGTGTCGACCCCCCAAAATTTTCCCTCAAACCCCTACTCTAAGATTTACATTTTTTTTTTCAAATAAAGGGGGAGAAAGGGAGGGCTTTCCCTATTCTGGGAAAAAAGAGGCATGGGCTTTGCTCAGTTTTCCCTTCCCAAAAGGGGTGAGGGTGATTTGGCCCGATAAAAACTGTGTGAAAATTTGCACAGAATCCCCCCTTTCACGATAAAGAAAAAACAAAATAATACCCTTTTTGGTCGTTTCCCGACAGTCCATTAGGAAGGGTCGGGAAGAAGTGGGCAGGGGCTTCATTAAGCACGGAGTAAGTTTTTCCCCCGTATCTAAAAGGAAATTGGGAAAAGGATTGGCCTTCCCAACCGGTTATCAAAACCGGGGCTCCCCAAAATGTAATTAGGAGGGGGCTTGGTGGGGGGCCCCCCCGGCCCTTTTAGTCCCGTTTGGTTTTTGAGAGTCAGAACCCCCATGAGACCTACGCCCCTTTGGGGGCCCTCTCTCCTCCCGTGTGGTCCCCTTTCAGACCGGACCCTTTGGGGCCCGGGGGGGCTTAGGGTGCCTTTAGGGCCCAAATTTTCTTTTAGATGCCCCCCCTTTCCACGCAAAAGCAAGCCCCTCCGGTTTTACCCCGGGTCCCCCTTTGGGAAATTTTTTTAAGGGTGCTTAAGAACGGGGTTTTTTAAACCCTTTTTAGAGCTTCCGCCTTTTTTCCCTTGGTTTTTTCTGCCCTTTTTTTCTTTTCCTTTATATTCCCTTCCCTTTAAAAGACTGTTTTTGAGCCAGTTGTAAAAAGATTATCTAAAAATGATTTGGGCCATTGCGCCCGTTTTTATAAATTACGGGAAAATCTGGAGCCGAACTGGGGTGAGAAAAACTATTTTTTAAGACCTTTTCCTCTTCACTTTCGGGATCAATCTCAGTGAAAATTGCGAAGGGTTCTTCAGTCTTCTAGGGAATTTTCCCGGGCTTCAACAGTATTATTTTAAGAGGGCCCTCCCAAATGGCCCCCGTTCGCCGTCCCCAGTGGGTACCCTGGCCTTGGGGTATACAAGGAAGCCAGGGGTTTTTTTTCTTTTTAAACCCCGGGGATCAAATCTATCCCCGTTTTTTGGTTACAAATTTTAAAGGAGTGAGGCTGGAAATTTTTTCTCCCATCTGTAAGAGAGAAAAAAAAAGACCCGGCCCTTTTTTTCTACCCGGGGGCATCCCCCCTGTCTAGTGGGGGGTTAAAAGATTTACACCAAAAGGGTTTTCCTTCCTGGTCGACTTTGTCTGTCCCTTTCCGACGCAGGCCGGACCCCTCTTCCCCCCCCGGTTCTCCACCGGACGGGGGGGGGGATGAAAAAGGGGTTTGGGCCCGGGCGGGATCCCCGACTGACGTCCAGCCTTCCCTCGCTTGCCCTTTTGCCCCCCGGGGTGCAATCCGAGAAACCCTTCCCGAATGTTTTTCCCGGGTAATCCCCCGGGGGGCACATTTGTACCCGAAAAGGGCCCGTGCACGACCCCAAGTATATTCCTTTACCACAGCCCAAAACCCCATAAAAATTTTAAATGGGGGAAAAAAAAAAGAGGTTCCTTCCAAGTTTTACCACAAGGGGATAAGAGCCTCCTTGGTCCACTAAAAAGCATTTTTACCCAAAAGGAAAAAAAAAACCACTTGCAGCTCCAAACTGAGTCATCTTTAAACCCCAAAAGATGAGTTTAAGAGTCCATCTAGCTTCCGGAAAATTTCCATGCCCGCAGGCTAGGCGCTTCCTGAATTTCCCAAACCAAGTTTTAGACCCAGGCCACAGACAGTAGCAAATAGGGTTTTCAAAATCCCCTTTAAAAACCTATGATCCGATAGATTAGGTTAGTACTTTTAATTCCCCCGGGTTATGGAAAAGGTCAAAAAGACCGTAAAGTTGACCGAAAAAAGGGCTTCGGTCCCCAAAAAATTTGCCCGTTTTGGTCGGTTCCCGAAGAAGACATTGGTTGCCCTTTTGGGATTGGGGAGGTCGGGATAAACCCCCGACAGGTTTTTGCCAAAAAACCTTTATGAGGTCGCCGAAGAAACCGGGAGAGGGGGGGCTCTCTTTTTCTTTTGCAAAGGGGGTTTAAATTTATTTTAACAAGCACACTGAGGAAAATTTTTGTTAAAATACAGCAAAAAAAAACATTTTTGCTAGGAGGGAAAAAAAGAACTAGAGTCCCAAACAAACCTTACCTTGTCTTTAAGGGTCCCCGGGCGAGCCCCCCAAGGGGGAAAAGGGTTTTTGCTGAAAGATTAGAATGGGATCCTTTGGCCCCCGGAGGGGGACGAATTCAATCTGGGGGGAGACGAGGCTGGATCGCTTTAAGCTTTTGTGTTTAAAAAAGTTTTTTTAAAGTTTTAAAGGGATAGAAGGGAAAAACTTCTGACATAGGATTTGAAGGGGGCAAAAGAATACCCCCCCCCTTTTTTTTTTTTCTTTAGCTGTCTGTTATTAGTCACTACAGTCTGTTAATGAAAAAAGGGTGTCATAAATTTTGGGGAATTTATACCAGATAATTTATCCCGGCCCTAAAAACTTTGGGCTTGGAAACTTTTAAAAAGGGGTAAGAATTAAACCCAAAAAATAAATTTTATTTTTAAAAGATTGGGGAAAAATAATGGTAAAATAAATTTAGGCATTTGGCAAAGGGCCAACTAGATGATAGAGTTGAAGGGTTTATTTTAAAAAGCTTAAAAACAACATTTCCATACGAAAAAAAAAAAATATTGGTCAAATCAAGGGGGTTTTAGAAATAGTTAGTTCAGGGGAGGCCCGGTGTCTGGCAACAAGCACTTTTGAGAAACCCCTTTTAAAACTTGGGATAGAGAAAGGGAAAAAATACGCTGGGTTTTTTTCTTTTGCCCCCTTAAAAGAGTAAAAATGTTTTTGGCACCCGCAGTTCTTTTTTTCCCTTTGCGGAACCCCCGGCCTTCATGCCTGTTACCCTCCCCAGAACCCCTCCCTTTTGGGCCCTTTTCCCCGCCTCAAAGAGATTCCCGAGTTTTTCCCTTCTAAATAGCAGGAGTCCTGTGGCGGTGAACAAACAAGAGTTTTGAAGGGCATCCCCCATTTAAATCGAGAAAAATTTAAACCTATGTCCCCGCCCCCAAATCGAAGGGGAAAAAAAATGAGGCCCTCCCCCCCGAAGCCCGATGAGGCCTGATTCCATACATTTTCTTTCAGAGACTTCTATGAAACCCCATCAAAAATGTTTAAAGGCCCCCGAATGGGTTGATGGGTCTGAGACAGTCCCCCAAGGGAAAAATGTCCAAGTCTAGAGGGGGCCCGAGGTCACAAAAGGGAACACGAAGGAGATCCAGGTACCCCCAAACAAAATCGTAAGAGGCCCGTTCCCCTGATTGTTTTAAAGCCATCCCCCCTTTTCCCCTCAAAAAACGGGCCCGGGGGCTGGCTTCCTTTAGGCAACTCCAGAGATTTCCCCCCACAAACCCCTGTCCCCAAATTTGGAAAGGGCCCCCAAGTTCAGCACGCAAGTCGGGAATGCCCGTGTAAACCCAAAAAGGCTCAAGCTGGGGGAGGTTTATTCCCTGGCTTCGACTCAAAAAAAGTGTCCCCCCTTAAAACCAACACTCAAGGGGAGAATTCTCTCAGCAAAAGTATGCGGGGGGTAACACTGGTTTGCTGCCTCAAGTGGATAGAACCGGAAGCCCTGACCCCGAAAAGGGGGGTGGATTTCCCTTTCTGTAGTTTGAATCAGGCTCCTCTTTATTACAAGATAAGGGATGTCTGAATCCCCCCGTGGGAACCCAAAAAGGAAGCCCCCCGGTCCTTGCCCCCTTTTCGGGAAGCCTACATCCCTTTGGGGCCCCTCGCAGGCAGGGGGGGGGTACTGCTTTAAAAAGTGATGATTTCTGACTATTCTTGAAAATTTAAAAGGAAAACCCAAAAAACCCTTGGCTACTGGAAAAGGAAACCCGGGTTTTCCCGCCCCACCTTTTAGAATGAAAAGGGTTTTTGCTGAAACGATTAGCGCGGGGTTCTTGGGTCCCGGGGAGCGAATTCAATCCGGGGCCCGGATGAGGCTGGAAACGCCAGAGTTTTTGTGTAATAAAGTTTTATTAAAGTATAAAGGAGATAGAGAAAGCTTCTGACATAGGCATCAGAAGGGGGCAAAAGAATACCCCTCCTTGTCTTTAGCTGTTTTGTTTTTTAGTCCCTCACATTTGGGTTAATGAAAAGGATGCATAAAATTTAAAAATGATACCAGAAAATTTCATCCTGGCCTTTAAACGTTTTGACTTGAATCTTGTAGAAGGGTTTAGAATACCAACAAATAATTTCATTTACATAGATTAGTGGAACAATACCTGTTTAAAAGTACATTTAGGCCATTTGGCGGAATCAATTTGAAGATAGAGTCTGGGGTTCTTTAAACATAGCTTAAGACAACATTTCCATACGATAAAGAAAATATTATTCAACTAAAGGTTTGAGAGTAGTTAGCTTCGGTGAGACCAGGTGTCATGGCAACACAGCATTAGAGAACCTTTTTTAAAATTTGTATAGAGAAGGAAAAACATATCGCTGGTTTGTTTCTTCCTGCCGTTTAAGAGAGATAAAAATGTCTGGCACCTGCAGCTTCTTTTTTCCATTTGGAGACCCGGGCCCTTCCTGCTTTCCCTCTCTTTCCCCCCCTTTTCTTTTAGGAGAATTATGTTGCCTAGGAAAATGGGCGTCGTTTTCATTCCATAACTGCTTCCGAGTGACAAGTGGCGTTGCCCCTAAATTGGTGAGGCAACATATTCCCCTAACCTCATAGTGAGGATTTTCTGATCCGGTCCCCAAATAGTAGTCAGGAGAAGCTGCAGTGATAGCAGGAGTTTGAGCAACCTTTTGTAACTTAAAAGCTTTCATGCGACTAGAAAACAAATCCAGTTACACAGTTACAGATGCGGGGACAAACAGCAAAACAAAACAATAAGAATTATTGTAATTAAGATAGATTTCCACATGGGGAACTAGTTAACGTATCCCAAAGTGAGGCAATAGAGGCCTCAGGAGTATCCATGGCCCCAATCATCTTGTCTGTGTTTAAAAAAAAATGAGTAACATTAGTGTCATATCAGGTATATAGTGCAGCATTGAGTATGAATGATGGCACAAGTTCCTCCTTGTGCAGCTGTCAGAATATCAAAAGCCAATTATTTTGTAAAACACCTTTCTAATTTGCGTTTGTTCACATTAAGAGCTGAAATAGCTTTTGAGAATCTCGTAATGCCTGTTGAGTAAAATTAGTCAAGCATCTACTCGTAGCATAACATCTGTAGTTCCCAAAGAGGGACAATCACTGCACCCAAATAATCATACCAGTGAAATACAGACCTTGCCCACCGATTTTAAGGTGAGGTAAATTAGCAGGCTTTTCTGGAAGCTCTGAAAATATAAAGCCATGAAAAAATGCTAACCCAGGTGCATCTCCCTATCAAGCCAGGGAAGCCAAGCGGCCCATCGGAAAAGCCGACAAATTCCAGTAAGTCCCCCGTTTGGAGCCAGCCAGCGTGACTGAGAAAACCGACCCAATTAGTGCATGCCAACAAAGGGAGGTCCTGACCTGGGGTTAAAAACACGGGATATGATGGTGACGTTACAAAATATCTTGAGTGCAAAAAACCCCAATTTTTTTCCAATCATTGTATTAATTGTTGGCTAACTTTGGGGATGGCTCAGTTTTGTTCCCAGCAAAAGGGGGCAGTAGATATTAGACGTCCTTTCGGGAAGTTAGCAAATAACCTCACCCCATATTTGATAAACACCGGGTAAAAAAACCATCAGATCTAGACTATTGGTCTTATGTCAGCAAAATAGTCATTAAACTGAGACAGTGTATAATCAAAATTAAAAGTCACATTATGTCCATAGTTAAGGTACAGAGTATTACACCAGCCCATTCTAGGGTTGTTAGATGTCAAAGATGAAAAAAAGGCATCACATGTGATTTTTGTTGAAGGTATTCACAGACTTGGAGAAAGTCTTTTCCTTGAAGTGGAGATTTTCCACCACGGGAAGCCTTCCACTGATAAGTGGGGAGTTCTCCGCAGACCCAGCACTTAGACCATTGTGGACTGTAGAAATAGGAGTGAGCCCAGGACAGGAAGGCATTGTCTTGAGGATCAAATGGCAGACTCAGGATTTCTGGGTCAGCAGAAGTAGGCTCACATAGATTATCAGGCCCACTGAAACGTACAAAAGCCAGAGCATAAAAGTAAAGACATAAAATGACATCACTTATTTTTTGGTCAGGGTGCCATCTCTTGACTCTAGTGTGATGCACCATGAATCAGTTCCTGGCACTTTGACAGCTGGGGGAGAGAGAAAGAATAGACCTGGTAAGGCCTTTCTATAGGCTCGAGGATGAGCCCCCAGATCCCACTGTGTTTAAAGGACCTCAGGTCCACTGGACTCAAATAGGGGCTTGCTGGATCCAGAGGCTGGGGCAAGGAAAGTCATCTCTTGGAATTTTGATTAATGCACGGTTGAAATTGCTTGAGAAGCTGTGTTTACATAATTAGTTTAACATTACCCTAAGGGCTTTAGGATATTTCAATAATACGCTCTAATAGTGCGTATGTATAAGGCCTTATTATAAATAAATTCAAAGGGGCGGGACAGCCCACTCCTTTTCGGGGGGCAGTTTGAGCCCTCAATTAAGCTTTGGGTAGGACTGTCAATACTAGTTGTCTTGCGTTTCGTGAGTTGAAGTTCGTAGCAGATGTCTTTTAATTAATTGTCCCAAGAGCTTGTTCAACCTTTCTGAGATTGGGCGGTCTCCAGGAGCAGTGTACAGTGATACTCATATTCTTAGAGCGTTCTAAACAACACATGAGTTACTATGCAGCTTTAAAGGCGGAACCGTTGTCTCTCTGAAAAGGCTCATGTGGCAGCCCAAACACTGCGGGATAATTTTATGTTGATTAAAATCTTTATAACATCGTTCAGCTTTTTTACTGCGACAGGGGAATGCCTCCAATCTATCCAGTAACAATGCTTATCCACCCAAACTTGTTAAGCAAGAATATCCATTAGCTTTTGGCTTTTTTATGAGTAAAATTCACATTTCTCAGTCTTCCTCCAGGATTACATTGCTTTCTTGGTGTAACCCAGATTTGGCTAACTTTGTCAGGTTTGGGTTATTTTTCTGACAAACCTCACATTCGTTTGATAATGTTTGTCTTTAAAGTTTTTCATTACATTTTTTACCTTAAAACAAACGAGAATTGAGTGCCATTCTGGTAAGTACTTTCTACACCCAAATGAAATAGAGACCCGCCATCTGATGTAAACCCTTAAGAATTTTCCACTGAGTCTTTTTTCAGAAATTATTAATCGTGGCTCAACGTCGGACCTGTAACCATACTTTTTTTTTTTGATCAGTAAAGTGCTTTTGCTCCTTCATGTGTTGTTCATATGTCTTATTAATTCTTCTTCAGTATAATTGTGGTTTGTTGTCCTTTTGGCTATGTTTCCACAGTGACCTGGTGCCAGATAATATAAACATGAGTGCCGTCTGCAGCGGGAGAATGGTGGTCGGGTTGTTTCCTTAAAGTGCCCGGTCACTTCGGTTGGGCCTCCCCTTGGAGTGTAGTCACGATAACAGGTTACGCCTAGTGTGCAGATACTTTACTCCCTTCTCTGCGGTGCAGCCTTGGCAATAGCATTATCAGCCAACTTCGCTTCTTTAGGGACCAATAGATAGGCAGTTTTAAAAGTCTCTCGGTCTCTCTGAAGATGCTGAATTAGGTTCTACTCGTTCGCTGCTTTTGTTAAACTGTCTTTGCTTTCTATATTTGTAGGGTCGGATGAGCGTATGGTATATGTCAAATAAGCATACTAGAGAATAAGTTGTAAATATTCACACGTTGTCCCTCTGCTTAACCTTTCTAGAGCTCGAGAGTTGCCGGGGTGGTCAGGGCCTATACTGAAGCAGGCTCGCTATCTGGGTGCATTCTGTGTGTTGCCCGTGGGTACAAGGTTGGGGTGTTCGTGGGAGGACTGGGGGTGTGCCCTACGGAGGACTGAGGGGTCATTGATGGTGGTCTTCTGGAAACAGGGTTGGGCCGTCGAGTTTAGCAGTTCTTTTCAGCATATAGTCCATTTCTGTTTTTACAGAGGATTTTTTTGTTTCCTTAAAAACCGTGTGTTCAGCTCTAAAGTCACCACGCATACCTTTTTGCCATCCCGGAACAAAAGAACTGCCATCTTGTAAATATTTTTTATGTCGAGGATTTGTCTAATTGGGGGATTATCCATTGATTCCGATCCCGAAAAGCTGCATAGTTTTTTTTTTTTTTTTTTTTTTATAGTTAAAAGTTTGAGAGTCAATCGTGATTCAGGTGTTTTCCCATTTTCCCTTCTCAGGAAGGGGAAGAGAAAGTCAGCAGGAGATTTATATTTTTCACTCATTCTTTAAGCCTTTAGTTAATGGGTTCCGTATCTAACTACAGTGATTTATAATTTTTTTTAAAAGTAAGCTATACTGTCTTGTCATCCTAAATAATTCTTACCTTTAGAATTTCAAGTGATCTCCACTCTCAATATCATGAGAAGAGTCAGTAACAGTTAGGTTTCGTCCATTATGTTATTTTTTAAAAAAAAAGAGCTTCTTCAGGTGCTGATGTAAAAGATCGTTGGCTCCAATTATTACTGTCTTAGGGCAAGTGTGGGCCACCTACCGTTGCAATTACATTCTATAATTCTTTGCTTTAGATAAGCCATAGATTGCTAGGTGAAGGCCCTCGGGGATTGTGTCAAAAACAGATGAACCAAGGCCCTTACCTTTTCTTTCTCAGTGTAACAAACAAAGGTATAAAGTGTTCTGACCCTTTGTGGGCAAACTCAAAGCCGGAGCTTGCAGGAGAGCTTGTGTGAAGAACCTTTTTTTTAAAAGCTCTAATTGAGTATCTGGTTCGGAGACCAAACCAGTTTGTCAGGTTTGGGCATGCCGAGTTTCAAGCTATAAGTTTATATAAAGGCCGGGCAAGTTCCACCCATAGCCCAAACTGTAGCCTGGTGTGTTTCCCACAATAAATTCCCTCAATTGTCTTAAAGTCATAGATAGGGGGATGGTTTGTGTAGATTTAATTCTTCTCTGGGCCTATGGCCCTAGTCCTTCTGATTTGGATGTAGGCCCTGTATATCTAACAGATTATTTGGCCCCCCAACTAGCCTGAAGACCAGTGTTCTCCTTTGGATCGACCCCCCCCCTTCGGTAACCCACCAGCCCTGTCCAGTCCAAAGTTTATGAAATCTTATATGAGGTTAATTGGGTTGAACAAGGCTTCCTCTGTCTCAGCACAGAGCAAAATATCATCTACATACTGTATCACCCCTGCCTCAGGGCTATAAAAGTTTTGTAGGTACAGTGACAAACTCTGACTGAATAAGTGAGGGCTGTCAAAAAACCTCTGATTAAGGACTGTCCACATTAACTGAGAAGCTGGCTGCGTGGGGTCTTCAAAGGCAAATAGAAATTGACTTTCTTCCGCCAAAGGCACTGAATAGAAGGCATCTTTCAAATCAATTACTGAGAAATATTTGGCTCATTCAGGAATTTCAGACAATAGAGTATAGGGATTTGACACCACAGGGTGTAAAGGAACCACAGCCTCATTTATTATTCGTAAATCTTGAACTAGTCTCCATTTACCGTTTTATTTCTTTATACCCAAAATAGGAGTGTTGCATGGGCTGTTACAGGAAAATAACAGTCCCCGCTCTTTTAAAAATTTTCAATGATGGGTTTTTAACCCTTCTTTAACCTCAGGTTTCAGTGGATACTGCTTCTTATGTGGGAATAAGTGTGGGTCCTTTGAGCTTGACAACTACAGGGAAAAGCATTCTGTGCTCGACCCCCAGATTTTCCATCAGCCCATACTCTAAGATTTACATTTTGTTCAAAATAAAGGGAGAGAAAGGGAGGGCTCCATATTCATGAAAACAGAGGCATGGACTTTTCTCAGTATATCCCTTCCCCAAAAGGGTGAGGGTGATTCGGCACGATAAGAAACTCGTGTGGGAAAATAGCACAGAATCCCCGTTGCCGATAAAGAATAACTGAAATAATACCTTTTGGCTCGTCCAGACAGTCCCATTACGGAAGGGGTCGGGAAGAAAGTGGGCCAGGGGCTTCATTAAGCACGGAGTAAGTTGCCCAGTATCTAAAAGGAAATTGACGGATTGGCCTCCCACCGTTATCAATACCCGGGCTCCTCAAGTGTAATTAGGACGGGGGCTTGTGTGGGGACCCCCGGGCACCTTCAGTCCTTTGGTCTTGAGAGTCAGACCCCTGGGCCTACGCCTCTGGGCCAGTCTCTCCTCCAGTGTGGTCCCTTGCAGACCGGACTTGGAGCCGGGGGGGGGGCTTAGATGCCTGAGGGCAATCTCTCTTGAGATGCCCCTCCTTTCCACAGCAATAGCAAGCCCATCCCGTTTCACCCGGGTCCTCTGGGCATTTTCTCAGGCTGCTTAAGAACGGTTTTCATAGCCATTGCGAGAGCTTCCGCCTTTTCCTTCGTCTTTCTCTGCCTTTCTTTCTTTTCTCATATTCCCTTTCCCTAATAACTGTCTGAGCCAGTTGTAACAGATTATCTAAAGACTGATTTGGTCCATGCGCCCGTTTTGATAACTTACGGCGAATATCTGGAGCCGACTGAGTGAGAAATCTATCTTTAAGATCACTTTTCCCTCTTCACTTTCGGGATCAATCTCAGTGAATCTGCGAAGGGCTTCTCTCAGTTATCTAGGAATTTACCAGGAGCTTCAACAGTTTATACTTAAAAAGACCCTCCAATGGCCCCGTTCGCCGTCCTCCAGTGGGTACCGTGGCCATGGAGTATCACATAGAAGACCAGGTGTTTCTTCTTTTAAACCCTGGGGATCAAATCTATCCCAGTTTTTCGGAACAGTTCTCATCCAAAGGACGTGAGTGACGGCTGGAAAATTATAGCTCCCATCTGTAAGAAGAGAAAAAAAAGGAAATTTAAAAAAAAGCGACTACCAGCGCCAATTTTTTTTTCTAACGGAGGCATCCCTCCCTGCTCTAGATGGGGGTTTTGTTGTCTGTAAGTTTGTTGGTAGACCACACAGGTCCCTTCAGGACTCTTTTTAACACCAAAAAGCTTATGTCCCTTCCTGGGTCAGAACTTGTAGTCTGTCCCTTTACCGACGCAGGTCCCCCCCCGCGCCCAGGCGTTCTACAACTCGTCCCCTCGCCGGTTTCTACCACCGAGCCACGGGGTGTTGGGAAAGCCCCAGGGATAGACCACCACTGACCGGCCCCATCCCTGACTCGACGTCCACAATGCCCTTCACATCGCTTTGCCTCTTTGCCACCCGGGTGAATCAGAGTAACCTTCCAGAATGTTTTCCAGGGTAAATACCCCTGGGGACACATTTGTCACCTGAGGGCCCGTGCACGACCCTAAGTATATTCCTGACCACAGCAAGACCGATACATACATGAAACTGAGAGGTTCCTTCCAAGTGTTTACCAAACCCGGGATAAGAGCTCCTCTGGTCCCCTAAGAGCCATGTTACCAAAGGAAAAAAAAGCCACTGCAGCTCCCAAACTGAGTCATCTTTAACCTCAGAGATGAGTTTTGAGCTCCATCTAGCTTCCGAACTTTCCATGCCTAGCGAGGCTAGGCGCTTCCTGACTACCAGCCAAGTTTGGGGACCTAGGCCACAGTACAGTAGCAACATAGATTACAAGTCCTTGAAAGCCTATGATCCCATAGATTAGGTTAGTACTTTTAATTCCCAAGGGTTATGAAAGGTCAAAGAGACCCTAAAGTTGACGAGAAAGGAGACTTCGTCCACCCGCTTGCCCTTTCTGGTCGGTTCCTGAAGAAGACATTGGTTGGGCCCCTGGCATTGGCAGGTCGGTATAAACCCCCCACAGGTTTTTGCCAAAAGCCTTTGAGGTCGCCGCAGAACCGCAAGCGTCCTCATTGCTCCGCAAGGCTTTCTTCATTCACACAAGCACACTGAGAGTTAGTAAAGTACACAAAAAACATTTTTTGCTAGATAAACAAAAAACTAAGCTCTCCAAGCACCCTTACCTTCTTGAAGATCCCACACCCACCAATGAAATTTGTTGCTGAATGATTAGACATGGATTCTTGCCTCCGAGAGACGAATTCAATCCGGTCCAAGACAGCTGATCCTCAAGCTTTTGTTAATAAAGTTTTAGTAAAGTATAAAGGATATAGAGAAGAGCTACTGACATAGGAATCAAGAAGGGGCAAAAGAGTACCCCCCTCCTATCCCTTTTTAACAGTATGTTATAAAGTCCACGCCACAGTCCTTTCAGGAAAAGAAACAATGCAAAAACTTAGAATCGGCACCAGATAATTCATACCTCTGGCCTAAAACTATTGACTTGAATCTTGTAGAAGGGCAGAATACCAAACAATAGTTTCGTTGACACAAGATTAGGGTAGCAATACCTGAGTAAGTAAGTTAAGCCATTTGGCGTAACCAGCTTGAAGATAGAATCAGAGGTTCAATAACTTAGCTTAAGACAACAGTTCTAAACGAAAAAGAAACATATTAGTTAACTCAGGGTTTGAAGCGTATTTTAGCTTCATGTGAGACCAGGATTTCACGGCAACACGGCACTTGGTAAGAGAACCGCTCTTTTAAATTTTGGATAGAGTGAGAAGGAATGACATGCGCGCGCAATTCGCAGGTTTTGTTTCCTCCTGCCGCTTAAGAGAGCTCAAAAAGGTCCTGCACCTGCAGCTTCCTTTCCTCCATTTTGGAGACGCCTTGCCTTCCGCCTGTTACCCTCTCAAACCATCCCTTTTCCCTCCCTGCCTCAAAAATTCCTATTTTCCATTCTAACTAACAGATCCTGTCTCTGAACAAACACAGTTTGAAGGCCACAGGCCATATCCTGAAAATATAACCTATGTCCCGCCCCAACTCGGAAAAACCATGAGACATCCCCCCTGGGAAGCCAGATGAGGCCTGATTCCACTACATTGCATGCAGAGCACTTCTATTGATCCCCATCAAACTTTGTAAGGACCCTCGACATGCTTGATGGATCTCGAGACAGTCCCCAAGAACACTGTCACAAGTCTAGAGGGAGCCTTAGGTCACAACGGCAACACGAAGGAGATCCAGGTACCCCAATAACTCGATTGGGGCCCCGTTTCCCCTGATTGATTCCGGGACCATCCCCCGTTTCCCATAAAACACACCGGTGGCTGGACTTCCTTTAGGCAACTCCAGAGATTCCCGACAACACTGTCCCAAGTATGGGGGAACACCCAAGTTAGCACAGCAAGTCGAGGAATGCTCCGTGTACACCAAATCGTCTCAAGCTGAGAGGTGATTCCCTGGGTTCGATCAAGACTTTCCCCACTTAACACCAAAAACCTCAAGGGGAAATTCTTCGCAATATGTATGCGGATAACACTGCGTTTGCTGCCACAATGAATAACACCGAGGAACCCTACTCGAAAGAGTCGATGTCCTTGCTGTATTTGAATACAGCTCCGCTTTCATCTGACAAATGAAGGATTCTGAAACCCCGTGAACCCTATAGAAGCCCTATCCTTGCCTCTTTCGACGAATGCCCTCAAATCCCTTTGACCACGCACACAGGCGGAGTTCACTGCTTCAAAAAGGGATGATGCCTACTATTTCTTTGAACATTCATAAATCCCAATAACCCTACTGGCTACTGAAAGACCCTTCCCCCGCCCCTCACCGTCAGAACTGAAAGGTTGTTGCTGGGAACGATTAGATCACGGGATTCTTGGCCATCCGAGAGTAGGAGACGAATTCAATCCGGGCCAGAGACGAGGCTGGATCGCTCAGAGCTTTTCGTGTAATAAAGTTTATATTAAAGTATAAAGGGTAGATAGAGAATGCTTCTGACATAGGCATCAGAAGGGGGCAAAAGAATACCCCCCTCCTAGTTCTTTAGCTGTATGTTATATAGTCCCTCACCAGTCCATGTTAATGAAAAGATGTCATAAAATTTTAGAATGATACCAGATAATTCATCCCCTGGCCATAAAATCGATTGACTTGAATCTTGTAGAAAGGGCAGAATAACTTACCAACAAATAATTTCATTTACATAGATTAGGGGAAGCAATACCTGAGTAAGTAAGTTTAGGCCATTTGGCACGAACCAACTTGAAGATAGAGTCTGGGGTTCATTAACATAGCTTAGAGACACACATTTCCATACGAAAAATGGAAATAGTATTGGTTCAACTCAAGGTTTGAGATGTAGTTAGCTTCAGGTGAGACCAGGTGTCATGGCAAACACAGCACTTTAAGTGAAACCTCTTTTAAATTTGTATAGAGAAGGAAAAACATATCGCTGGTTTGTTTCTTCCTGCCGCTTAAGAGAGATAAAAATGTCTTGGGCACCTGCAGCTTCTTTTTTTCCATTTGGAGACCCCTGGCCTTCCTGCCTGTTACCCCTCATTCCCCCCTGGATTTCTTTTTAGGAGAATTAAATGTTGCCTAGGAAATATGGGCGTCGTTTTCGCATTCCATAACTGCTTCCGAGACTGACAAGTGGCAAGTTGTCCCTAAATTGGTGAGGCAAAATCATATTCTCCTAACTCCTTTTTTTATTCAATAGTGAGGATGTCTGATCCAGGTCCCCAAATAGTAGTCAGGAGAAGCCTGCCAGTGATAGCAGGAGTTTGAGCAACCATTTGTAACTTAAAAGCTTTCATGCGACTAGAAACAAATCCATTTAACCCACAGTTACAGATGCAGGGAGCAAACAGCAATAAAACAAAACAATAAGTAATTATTGTAATTAAGATAGATTTCCAACCATGGGGCAACTAGTTAACGTATCCCAAAGTGAGGCCAATAGAGGGCCTCCGGAGTTATCCATGGACCCAATCATTTGTGTTCTAAGTGTTTAGTAAATGAGATAACTGGATGGGGGAGGGGAGGTTCGGGTCCTTATCAGTATAGTTTTTTCTCTCTTCTTTTTTCTTTTTTAGCGCGTGCAGGGGTGTGAGTTTGAAATGATGGCACAAGTTCCTGACTTGTGTTTTGCAAGGGCTTTCAGAATACTCTAAAGCCAATCTAATTTGGTAAAACCCAGAGGACCAACCCCCCCACCTTTCCAAATTTTGCGTTTGTGTTCAGAAGCAAATTAGAGCTGAAAATAGCGTTTTTGAGGAATCATCGTAAATGCCTGGGTGTAAATTTAGTTTGACTAAGACACACACCCCACGGGCCCAGCTACGTCGGGGCGTCTATGCATAATCATTCTGTAGTTCCCAAAGAGGGGACAAACACTTAGAACTGCACATATAAATCATATTCAATGATATACAGATCGTTACCCACCGAGTTTTTAATGGTGAGTTTATTTAGCAGGCTTTTTTCTGGAAGCTCTGTAAAATATAAAGCCCATAAATATAATGCTGGGGGACCCCAGTTCGTGAATCTCCCTCAAAAACAAAACCAGGGGGAAGTCCGAAGCCCATAGGTAAGTAGACTCCCTTATCCAGTAGGGGGGGGGATTCCCGTTTGGAGCAGAGCCCCAGCGTGACCTGAGATATCCAGTCCCAAATTTAGTGCAAGAGTGCCAGACAGAAGGGAGGTCCTGAACTGGGGTTGAAAAAAACCGCTGGAATGATTACGTTACATATTTCTCTCGAGGCAAATATATCCCAATTGTTTCCAATCTGATTGTAGATTAATAGTTGTTGGCTAACTTATGGGGGGGATGCCTCTAGTTATTTACAGTTTCCCAGCATAATTTTTATGGGGCGAGTAGATATTAGAGTGTCCTTTACCGACTTCAGGAGTTAGGTGTCCAAATAACCTAATCCATTTTGATTTGAAATTTGAGTTACAACAGGTAAATAAACCATCAGATCTAGACCTATTGGTCTTGATGTGCAGCAAAAAAGTCATTAAAACTGTGACAGTGTAAAATCAAAAATTAAAGGCACAATTATGGTCCATTAGTTAAGGTACAGAGTATTACACCAGTCCATTCTGGGTTGTTGGATGTCACCAGATGAAGAAGAGGCATCACATGTGATTGTTGTTGAAGGTTATTGGACAGACTTGGAGAAAGTCTTTTCCTTGAAGTGGAGATATCCACCACGGGAAGCCTTCCACTGATGAAGTGGGGAGTGCTCCGCAGACCCAGCACGTAGACCTTAGACCGATTGTGGATTGCAGCATAGGACAGATGGGTGAGCCCAGGACAGGAAGGCATTGTCTTGAGGATCAAATGGCCAGACTCAGGATTTCTGGAGTCAGCAGAAGTAGGCTCACATAGATTATCAGGCCCTTGTACTCTGAAAAGTACAAAGCACAGAGCATAGAAAGTAAAGACATAAAATGACATCACTTAGTTTTGGTCAGGGTGCCATCTCTTGACTCTTGCTGTGATGCACCCATGAATCAATTCCTGGCACTTTGACAGCTGTGGGAAGTAAGAAAGAAACCAGATAAGCTATTCCTTCCCAGAGGGCTCGAGGGATGAGCCCCCAGAAATCCCAATGTTTTTATCAAGGACCTTGGTTCCTGGCTCAATAAAGAGGCTTGCTTGATTCAGAGGCTGGGTCAGGAGTCGTCTCCTGGAGTTCTGTTAATGCCTGTTGAAAAGCTGAGAGCTGAGGTTACATAATTATTTAACTCCAAGGCTGCAGGGTCTATAACAATGTCTGTACTTAAGAAAGGCTTCCATAAAATACATTCAAAGGGGGACAGCCCCTCCTTTTTGGGGGCAGTTCGAGCCCTCATTAAAGCTATGGGTAGGACTTTAATTCAGTTGTCCTGCGTTTCTTGAGTTAATTTGTGCAGATGTCTTTTGATAATGTCATTAGCTTTTTCAACCTTTCCTGAGGATTGGGGTCTCCAGGAGCAGTGTAAGTGATACTCTATTCCTAGAGCTTTAGACACCCCCTGATTTTACAGCAGCTTTAAAGGCGGAGCCATTGTCACTCTGAAGGCTCCGTGGCAGCCCAAACCTGGGGATAATTTCATGATTAAAAATATTTATAACCTCTTTAGCTTTTCAACTACGACAGGGGAAAGCCTCAATCCATCAGTAAAAGTATCCACCCAAACTTGTAAGCAAGAATATCCATTAGCTTTTGGCATATGAGTAAAATCAATTTCCCAGTCTTTCTCCAGGATACTTCCACTTTCGTTGTAACCCAGATTTGGCTAGCTTTTCAAGTCTTTGGGTTATTTTTCTGACAAACCTCACATCGTTTGATAATGTTCTTTAAAGTTTTCATTACATTTTTACCTTCAAACAAACGAGAAGCCATCTGGTAAGTACTTTCTACACCCAAATGAAAACTCTGATGTAAACCCTTAAGAATTTTCCACTGAGCATTCTCAGGAATTATTAATCGTCCATCCTCGGACTGTAACCATCCTTTATCAGTAATCTTTGCTCCTCTTTTCTCATATCTTTCTAATTCTTCCTCAGTATATTGTGGTTTTTCCTGTTCCACAGGACCTGTCCAGATCAAAGGCGTCTGCAGGAAGGGGTTTCGTAAAGTGCCGCTTTTTTGGCTTGAGAGTCAGCTAACAGGTTACCCTGCAGCTACTTTACTCCCATCCCTGCTGTGCCCTTTGCAATGCATAACTGCTACTTCTTTAGGACAATAGATAGCAGTTAAAAGTCTCTCGATCTCTCTGAAATGCTTAATAGGTTCTCCTGAGGTTGTGCTGTTTTAAAAACTGTCTTTCTTTCCATATTGCAGCATGACATGTAAAGTCAAATAAGCATACTTAGAATCAGTGTAAATATTCACACACGTTGCCCTTTGCTTAACTCTAGAGCTCGGGTCAGGGCCACAAGCTCCGCTAACTGGGCACTGGTTCCCTGGGGGGAGAGATTTTGCTTCTAAAACCTGTTCAGCAGTCACCACAGCATAACCTGCTTTACGCTTTCCATCCCGAACAAAAGAACTGCCATCTGTAAATATTTTCCATGTCAGGATTGTCTAATGGGGTATCCATTAGATCTTTCCGAGCTGCATAGTTTAAAGTTAAAAATTGGGAGCAATCATGATCACGTGTTTCATTTTCCCTTCTCAGAAGGAAAGTAGCAGGATTTAAATTTCCACAAACTTTAAGCTTAGTTACTGGTCCTTCTAACAATAGTGACTGATATTTAAGAAGCCTACTGTCTGTCATCCAAATATTAACTTAGAATTCAAGATTCCACTCACATCATGAGAAGTCAGTACAGTAAGGTTTCGTCCATTAATTATTTTTAAAGCTTCAGGTGCTAATAAAAGCCGTGGCTCCCAATTACTCTTAGGCAGTGGGGCCACCCACGTGCAATTACATCAAATTCTTTGCTTAGATATGCAATAGGTTGCTGATGAGGCCCTCGGGGTTGTGTCAAAACTCCCAAGGCCATACCTTTTCTTTCAGTGACAAACAAGTTAAATTCTGACCCTGTGGGCAAACTCAAAGCCAGAGCTTGCAGGAGAGCAGTCTGAAGAACCTTAAAAGCCTTTTGAGTATCTGGAGACCAAACCAGTTTGTCGGTTTGGGCCTGCTGAGTTTCAGCTATAAGTTTATATAAAGGCCGGCAAGTTCCCCATAGCCCGGAATCCAAATACGACGACAGTAGCCTGTGATTCCCAAAAAAAATCCTCTCAATTGCCTTAAAGTCATAGGTAGGGGATGGGGGGGGGGGGATTTAGTATAGGGTTAAATTCTCTCAGGACCTATTGCCCTAGTCCCTTCTGATATGATTAGGCCCAGATATCTAACAGATTGTTGACAAAGCTGAGCCTTTTCTCTTGAAGCCTTGTAACCGCAGCCTGCCAGAAAGTTTTAAGAATAATCTTCTGATGCTCGTGAACAAGCTTCCTCCTGTCTCAGCACAGAGCAAAATATCATCTACATATTGTAACACTACCCGCTTCAGAGCTATTAAAGTTTTTTTGTAGATCCCCGTGACAAAGCTTTGTGGACCAAATAAGTGAGGACTGTCACAAATCCCTGGGGCAAAACTGTCCAGGTTAACTGAGAAGCTGGCTGCGTGGGGTCTTCAAAGGCAAATAGAAATTGACTTTCTTCCTTTCCAAAGGCACTGAATAGAAAGGCATCTTTCAAATCAATTACACTGAGAAATATTTTTGGCTCATTCAGGAATTTCAGACAATAGAGTATAAGGATTAGACACCACATGGGTGTAAAGGAACCACAGCCTCATTTATTATGTTGCCGAAATCTTGAACTAGTCTCACATTTACCGTTTGATTTCTTTATACCCAAAATAGGAGTGTTGCATGGACTGTTACAGGGAAACTTAATAACAGTCCCTGCTCTTTTAAAATTCTCAATGATATGGGTTTTAACCCTTCTTTAACCTCAGATTTCAGTGGATACTGCTTCTTATCTTATGTGGGAAAAAGTGGTGGGTCTTATGAGCTTGACAACTACAGGAATAGCATTCTGTGCTCGACCCACAGATTTTTCCATCAGCCCATACTCTAAGATTTACATTTTGTTTTGCAACTTAAAGTGGGGAGAATGAAAGTGAGGCTCCAATATTCATGAAGAACAGAGGCATGGGACTTGCTCAGATATATCCCTTCCCCCAAAGGAGGGGTGCGGGTGATTCTGGCACGAAAAGAAACTCTTGTGAAAATAGCACAGTAATCCCAGTGGTCAGCTGACGATAAAGAATAACACTGAAATAATACCTTTTGGCTCGTCCAGCTACAGTTTCCATTAACGAACGTGGAACGACAGGACGAAAGTGCCCAGGGGGCTTCAGATAAAGCACGAGTAAGTTGCCCCAGTTAATCACTAAAAGGAAATATGCCACGTATTGGTGACATCCCCCAGTTATCTCGAATACCCAGGGTCTCCTCAAGTTGATAATTAGGCCGGGGACTTGTGTGGGGACCCCCGTGCAACCTTCAGTCCCTATGGTCTTTGAGGGTCAGACCCTGGAACCTATGCGCCTCTGGGGACCGGAGTCACGGGGGGGGGGGGCCCCTCCAGTGTGGTCACCTTGCAGACCGGACATTGGAGCGGGGGCGGCTTAGATGCCTGAGGGCAATCTCTCTAGAGGTGACCCCTCCTTTCCACAGCAATAGCAAGCCATCCCGTTTCAAAACCTTCCACCGGGTCCCTGTCTGGGTCATTTTTTTCTCTTTCTCATGCTGGGGGGGGGGGGGGGGTAAGAACGGATTTTTCATACGAGCCATTTGCTAGAGCTTCCTTCCTGCCTTTTCCTGGGGGTACCGTCAATTCTCTGCCTTCTTTCTTTTCCTCATATTCCTATCCATAAATGACTGTCTGAGCCAGTTGACAACAGATTATCTAAAGACATGATTTGGTCCATGCGCCCGTTTTGATAACTTAACGGCGATATTCTGTTCCATACTTAGATGAGAATATCTAGCTTTTTAATGTCACTTTTAGTGATGGTTTTTTGTCACTGAGTTGTCGTTTTCATTTGGTTTTGGGGGGGGGAGGGGGAGGGGGGGTCACTCGGGAGGCTTTTTTTTGAGGGGGGGGGGGGGTTTTTTTTTTGTCCTTCTTTTTTCAGACTTTCGGATGATCAATACTCATGAAGGGGAGCCCGAAAGCGATGCTTCCTCTTTTCTTCTGCTCAGTCAATCTAGGAATTTACCCCGGGATAGCTTCTTCAGCATTAGTAATATACTTTAAAAAATCCCTCCAACTGGCCACCGTTTCGCCGTGCCACGCATTGGGTACCCGGTGGCCCATGATGTATCCACATAGGAAGACCAGGTGTTTCGTCTTTAATTCCCTGGGAGATCAAATCTATCCCAGTTTTTTCAGGATACCGTTGCAGGTTCAAAGGAGATGGAGGCTGGAACGTTATTAGCTCCCATCTGTAAGAGAGAAAAAAATGCGACCAGCGCCATATTTTTCTGTAATCTACCGAGAGGCAACCCTCCCTGCTCTAGATGGGGGTGTAGACAGACTTGTACACCATAAAGGCTTTTCCTTCCTGTGCTGGTCCCTAAGTCTTAGTCTGTCCTTACCGACAGCAGGCGTCACACATGTTCCCAAACTCCCTCCCGTTCTACTACCGAGACGGGGTGGGATGCACCATACAGGGGTAGAACCTGACGGCATCCCTGACTGACGTCCATCCCTTCACTCTCGCTTTGCCACGTCTGAAGCCACCCGGGGTGCTTATCAGAGTAACCTTCCAGAAGTGTTTTCCAGGCTAATACCTCATCTGTGGGGACACATATGATCACCTGAGTGCCCATGAGCACGACCCCTGAAGTTATATTCCTGACCACAGCAAGACCGATACATAGCATGAAACAGAGAGGTTCCTTACCAAGTGTTTACCACACACGACTCGATGCTAAGAGCCTCCTCTGAGTCCACTAAGACCGAGTTTTACCAAAGGAAAAAAAAGAAGCAGCCACGTGCAAGTCTCCAATCATGAGTCATCTTCTTTAACCTCAACAGATGCTGCAGTTAGTTAGAGCTCCGGGCAGTCTAGCTAGTCCGAGAACTTTCCCATGCCTAGACGAGGCTAGGGCGCTTCCTGACTTACCAATCCAAGTTTGAGACCATAGGGGCAGTGGAGGGGGGGGGGGGAGTGAGCACAGTAGCAACATAGATTACAAGTCCCTTTTGAAAGCCTATGATCCGCCGATAGATGAGGTTAGTACTTTTTTTAATTTCCCAAGGAGTATGAAATGTCAAAGAGACCGTAAAAGTTGACGCGAGAAAGGAGAGCGTTCGGATCCACACGCTTTGCCCGTTTCTGGTCGGTTCCTGAAGAAGACATTGGTTGCCTCTTGGCATTGGCAGTCGGTATAAACCTCCCGACAGAGTTTTTGCCAAAAGCCTTATGAGGTCGCCGCGCGGAACCGCAGAGGAGGGCTCCTCATGCTTGCTTCCGCAAGGGCGTTTCATTCATTCACACAAGCACACTGAAGGAGTTAGTAAAGTACAGCAGAATAACATGTTGTGCTATAGAGAACAAAGAACTAGAGCTCCAAGCATCCTTACGCTTGTCTTGAAGGATCCCGGACGAGCCCCCAAGATGAAAGGTTGTTGCTGAATGATTAGACATGGGATTCTTGGCCTCCGGCGAGGTAGACGAATTCCAATCTGGGGCCATCAGAGACGAGGCTGGATCGCTCAGAGCTTTTGTGTAATAGAAGTTTTATTAAAGTATAAAGGAGATAAGAGAAAGGCTTCTGACATAGGCATCAGAAGGGGGCAAAAGAATACCCGCCCTCCTAGTCTTTGAGCTGCGCTGTCTTTATAATAGTCACTCACAGTTCTGATTAATGAAAGGGTGCATCATAAAATTTTAGCAATGATTACCAGATAATTCATTTCCCTGGCCATAAAACTATTGACTTGTACTCTTGTAGAAGGGTAGAATCTACCAACAAATAATTAGTCATTTACATAGAATAAGGGTGTTACATGTTTTCTATCAATATACTGAGTAAGTAAATTTAGGCATTTTGGGCGGAACCAACTAGCAATGATAGCGTCTGAGGTTCGATTAACAGTAGTCTTAAGACGCGAACATTGTCCATACGAAACATACAGAAACATATTGTCAAGCTCAAAGGTTTTGAGAGTAGTTATAGATCTCAAGGTTTTGAGACGAGGTGGTCATGGCAAGAACACAAGCAGGCTTTATAGAGAAAACTCTTTGTAAACTTGTGTATAGAGAGCGGAAAAGACATAATCTCATGAGGAGTTCGTTTCCTGTCCTACGACACCTTATAAGCGAGAGACTAAAAATGTCTGGGCACCTGCAGCTGCTTATTTCCTTTTGGGAGGAATCATGGCCTCTCTGCACTCGTTACCCTCTCAGAAACCATCCCTTTTGCCCTGGCCCAGACACTCAAGAGATTCCCTGTGACCTGTGTTGACAATTATAACTGAGAATGGGTGTCCTGTCGTCGTGTGAACGCAAAACACGAGATTTTGTAAGGGCATGTCCGCCTTACTCAGGATATAACCTTTGTCCCCGCCCAAACTCGGAGTTGAAAACCATGAAGACTCCCCTCGAAGCCAGATGAGGCATGATTCAACCTTACATTGCATGTCTAGAGCACTTCTATGACCCCCATCAAACATGTAAGGACCCTCGACATGCTTGATGGATCTCGAGACAGCCCCCAAGACACTGTCACAAGTTAGGGGGACCCTGAGGTCACAAGGGCAACACGAAGGAGATCCAGGTACCCCAAATAAAACTCGATATAGGCCGATTCCCGGGATTGATTCCAGAGCCATCCCCGTTTCCCATCAAACACGACCGGTGGCTGGACTTCCTTTAGGCAACTCCAGAGATTCCCCGACAACACTGTCCCAAGTATGGAGGAACACCAAGTTCAGCACAGCAGTCGAGGAATGCTCCTTTGTACACCAAATCGTCTCAAGCTGAGAGGTGATTCCTGGCTTCGCTCAAACGTGTCCCCACTTAACACCAACACCTAAAGGGGGAGAATTCTCTCAGAAATATGTATCGGGGAGTAACACTGAGTTTGCTGCCTCAAGTGGAATAGACACCGAGAAGCCCTGTACGAGGGCGGGTCGGATTTTTCCTTGCTTGTAGTTTGAATACAGGTGCCTGTCGTTTCATCTCACAAGATGAAGGGATGTCGAATCCCCATGTGAAGACCTATACGGAAGACCCTAGGTTTCTTCTCGCTCTTTTGATCGGAATTGTCCTCACTATACCGTAAGTATGACACCCTCGACTGGCATCGCGGATGATATAACGTTCACTGCTTCAAAAGTGATTGATGCCTGAATTATTCTTGACACTTAATAGGGAATTCCATATAACCCTCTGGTCTATGGAAAGGACTGGGTCACCGGCCTTCACTTCAGAACTGGAGAACGGTTGATGCCACTGAACGAATTGTACGGCCGGGAGTTTTGCGCCTCCAGAGAAGGGAGACGAACTGTCAAATCGCGCGGCCAGGAGTTGATGGCCTGGGATCGCTCAGAGCTTTTGTGTAATAAAGTTTATTTAAAGTATAAAGGAGATAGAGAAAGCTTCTGACCTAGTGTGCATCAGAAGGGGCAAAAGAGTACCCCCCTCCTGCTAGGTCTTTTAGTCTGTATGTTATATAGTCACTCAGCAGTCTGTTAATGAAAGGAAAAGAATGTCATAAAATTCATAGAATGGCATAATCCACCAGATAATTCCATCCCTTAGGGGGCCATAAAACGATTGACTTGAATCTTGTAGAAGGGCAAGAATACCAACAAATAATTTTGAGGTTTACATAGATTAAGGGAACAATACCTGAGTATAAGTAAGCTTTTTTTAGGCCATTTGGTGAGAATCAACTTGAAGATAGAGTCTGGGGTTCATTAACATAGCTTCAAGACTAACATTTCCATACGAAAAAAAGAAATGTATTGGTTAACTCAAGGTTTGAGAGTAGGTTAGCTTCAGGTGAAACCAGAGGCGTGTCATGGGCAACACAGTATTTTAAGAGAAACCTCCTTTTAAATTTGTATAGAGAAGGAAAGACATATCGCTGGTTTTTTTCATCCTCCTGCCTTTAAGAGAGAGAAAAAATGTCTGGCACTTGCAGCCTTTACCTTTCCATTTGGAGACCCATGGCCTTCCTGCCTGTTACCCTCTCATTCCTCTCCCCTTTTCTTTTAGAGAATTATGTTCCCAGGAAAAGGGGCATCATTCACAATTCCATAAACTGCTTCAGAGCGAACAAGGGGCACTGTCCCCTAAATTGGTGAGGCAACATATTCTTCTAACCCTCTTACTGAGGATTCTGATCCGGGGCCCCATAGTAGTAGCTGGAAGAACTGCTGCAGTAGGAGTTAGAGCAACCATTTTGTAACTAAAATTTTCATGGGACTAGAAACAATATCCAGTTCACATTGCAGATGCAGGAACAAACACAAAACCAAAACACTCATAATTATTGTAGTTAAGATAGTTTTCCACCATGGGACTAGTTAACATCTACCAAAGTGAGCAATTGAGGCGTCAGTGAGTAATCCATAGCCCCAATCTTACTTGTTCATGTTAGGTGTTTCGTAAAATGAGTGTATCAATTAGTGCTCATTATCATGGTTTATACATGCAGCCTTGACTTATGACATTGATGGCCAACAAAGTTACCTCCTATTGTGCAGCTGTCAAGTGTGCAATATCTAAAGCCAAATACCTATTTTGTAAAACCCCCTTTCTAATTTGTGTTTGGTTCTGCATTAAGACTTTGAAATAGCTTTTTGATGGAATCCTTGTAAGCCATGGCTTGAAGTAAAATTAGTCACAAGCATCCATACTTCTTAGTCATAAATACTCTCGTAGTTACTCAAAGAAGGGGAACAAAACTCTGAAGCCATAATAATCTCGCCCAATAATCAGTGACAATACAGTCCTTTGCCAAACGAAGTCTTTAACACGGTGAGTGTTAAATGTAGCAGGCTTTTCTGGAAGCTTCCTCCGAAAATATTTAAGCATTGTGTAGTAATGTGCTAATGACCCAGGGTGTATCTCCCTATCCCAGCCCAGGGCGGAAGCCCAACAGCACCCATAGGAGGTAAGAGCCACATATCCAATAAGTCCCTGTTTGGAGCCAAGCCCCCCCCAGCTTGACTGAGATATCCAGTCCCAATTAGTGCATGGCCAGACAAATGGCGACCGGTCCTGAACTCGGGGTTGGAAAACACGCGCGAATGATCGCTATGCGAATTACATATTTCTTGAAGGCCTCAAATCCGACCTATTGTTTCCAATCATTGTAATTAAGTTGTTGGGCTAACTTTTGTGGAGATGGCTCTAGTTTGTTCCACAGCATATAGGGGCAGTCAGATATTTAGACGTCCTTTTTCAGGAGTTAGCCACCACGTACATACCTCATCCCTCACTATTTGATAAACGATCAGGTAAAAAAACCAGATCAGATCTGACCTATTGCGTCTTATTTTGTGCTGCAAAAAATAGTCATCTAATACCGAGTACAGTGCTATAATCCATAAATTAAAGTCAGCTGTATATGTCCATAGTTAAAGGTAACAGAGTATTTCACCAGTCCACTTCTAGGGTTGTTAGATGTCACCAGATGAAGAATGAGGCCATTCACATGTGATTGGTTGTTGAAGGTACTTCGAGGACTTGGAGAAAAGTCTTGTTCTCTTCTACGTGGATAGATGTCCACCAGCAAGAGGAAGCCTTCCACCACTGAAGTGGGGAGTGCTCCCGCTAGACCCAGCAGAGTGTAGAAACCGATTGTGGAATGCAGCGTAGGAGTGAGACCAGGAACTTGGATAGGCATTTCCTTGAGGATCTAAATAGGCAGACACAGATTCAGCGAATCTTTATTGGCCGCATCGCGCTCACCACAGATACAGTATGGCATTCACTAATTAGATTATCATGGCACCCATCTGAAAAACGTTCCAAAGACAGATGCATAGAAAGTCAAAGACATAAATATGACATCACTTAGTTCTGGTACATGGGTGCCAATCTCTTAACATCGAGTGTTGATAGCACCCAATGAATCAATTCCTGGCACTTTGACAGCTGTGGGAGAAGAACAAGACATAACCTGGTCGTAATGGGCCTTCCACAGAGGGGCTCGAGGGGGAGTATGTGCCCCCAGATTCCCAATTGTTTTCATAAGGACCTCGGTTCACTGGCTCAAATCCAGAGGCCTTGCTTGGACTTCAAGATGGCTGGGTCAGGAGTCGTACCTCCTGCAGAGTTTTCCTTTGTTAAATGCCTGTTGAAAAGCATGAGAGCTGAGTTTACATAATTAGTCAATAAACTCTAAGGCTTTCCAGGGCTCATTTACAAGTGGTCCATGCACAGCAAAGACATGAGGACCCTTCCATAAATACAATTCATAAGGTGGGACGAGTCCCTCCTTTTTTGGGGGCAGTTCGAAGGCCTCATATTAATGAAGCTCAGATGGGTAGGTACTATTATAAATCCAGTTGTCCATGCGTTTCTTGAGTTAATTTTGAAAGCAGATGTTACTTTTGATAATAATCATTAGCCTTTTCTTCAATACTTTTCCTGAGGGATTGGGGGTGCCTCATGAAGGACATGCAGTGGTAAGGTACTAGATACTACATAGGCCTAGAGGTTCAAAGACACCACCCTGATGTGTATCAGCAGCCCTTTAAGACGGCGGATGCCCCAATTGTCCACTCATGAAGGGCTCCGTGGCAGCCCAAATCACTGGGGATCATTTTTCCGAGAGTATGATTAAAATCTTTATTCCCTCTTTAGAGTGTAGTCCACGGACACATGGGGAAAAGCCCTCAATCCATCCAGTAAAAGTAGACTACACCTTAACGTCATAAGCATAGAATAACCATTTAGCAATTTGAGCCATTATTGAGTAAATCTCAATTTTCCAGTTCTTCTCCTAGGATACTCTTCCACATCGTTGTAACCCAGATATTTGGTTATTGACATTTTCCAGTCTTTGGGTTATTTTTTGACACAACCTCACTTGTCATTCCGTTAATGTTCTCTTAAGGGTGCTTCGTTAAATTATTTACCTTCAACAATAGTAGAAGCCAATTGGTGGTAAGTGACTGTTCTACAAACCCAAATGAAAACGCTGATGTATTAACCCTTAAGAATTTTCCCACTGAGCATACTCAAGGAATTTATTAGATAGCCGTCATCCCTACGGACGGTATACAATAACTTCCGCCGCTCCCAAGTAATCTTTGCCCTCATACTTTTCACAATATACTTTCTAATGTATTTCTCTCAGTTTGATGCGTGGTTTTATCCTGCTTCACGCTAAGGACCTGTAGTCCGCGCAAACAAGATCAAAGCTTGAAATCGTCTAGCGAGGTATCGATGGGGTTTGCCTACAGTGCCGCTTCTTTCGGTTGTTGAGCGACTCCGCTATACGGATAACGCAGCCGAGCTACTTTTCTCTCCATCACGGCTGTCGAGCTCTTGGCATGCCCCCGTCTCCAGCACACTGCCACCAATTCCCCCCCATTCTGTCTAGGACTAATTGACTACAGTTTACAAAGTCCCTAGATGCTCTCTGAAATGCCTCTTAATAGAGTTCTCTGTTGCTGTTTTAAA
Source organism: Odocoileus hemionus (assembly GCA_020976825.1). Classification (NCBI taxonomy): domain Eukaryota; kingdom Metazoa; phylum Chordata; class Mammalia; order Artiodactyla; family Cervidae; genus Odocoileus; species Odocoileus hemionus. Next base: position 6,456 of record JAJLRB010005302.1, on the reverse strand, counting down.
AACTGTCCCTTCTTTCCATTATTGCAAGCATGAGCTTGAAAAGCTCAAATATGAGATACTTAGAATCAGTGTAGTTTATTCCCACGGTGACCTTATTGATTACTCTAGAGCTAGGGTAAGGGACTCAAGCTCCGCCTAACTGGGCACGGGTTCCTGGGGTCAGAGAAAAGACGAGTGTACACGCTATGCTCTTAAACCTGTTCAGCAGTCACACAACACATAATACATGCTTTAAATAAAACCATTTCCGATACCCACCGAACAACTATAAGACACTGTAATATATGTATATATTTTCCATGCATGGATTGGTCTAATGGGGTATCTAAATTAGTTCGATCCGAGTCAGCATAGTTTCTAAGTTTAAACATAATTTGGACGAGCAATCCCCATAGAATCAGGTGTTTCATTTTCCTTCAGGAAGGAAAGTAGCAGGTTTTAAAATTTCCACAAACTTTAAGCTTAGTTACTGGTCCCCTTCTAACAATAGTGACTGATATCATTAAGAAGCCTACTGTCTGTCATCCAAATATATTAACTTTAGAATTCAAGATTCCACTCACATCATGAGAAGTCAGTACAGTAAGGGATTTCCAGTTCCATTAATTATTTTTAAGCTTCAGGCTGCTAAATAAAAGCCGTGGCTCCAATCATAACTCATTAGGCTAAGTGGGGCCATAACCCTACCAACGCTGCGAATTCCATCTTATCCTTGCTGTTAGACATGCTGAATAGTTGCTGATGAGGCAATGGGGTTATGATCTGTGTCAAAACTACCACAGGCTCATACCTTTTTCTTTCTCAGTGAACAAAAAAGTTAAATTCTGCCCCCAATGTGGGACAGAAAATTCAAAGCCGGCAGCCTTGCAGCGGTAGGGCAAGTTAAAGACATTGCAAGGAAATATTTATTAGACTTGCTTGTTTTGAGTTTCGTGGAGATACCAAACCAGTTATGTCTGGTTTGGGTCCTTCGGAAGATTTCAGAAAAAATTTTAAGGTTAAACCTTATTAGTATACAAGGTGAGGCAAAGATCACACATTATCCGGAATCCATATTAGTCTGTAATCTTGTGAGTAAAAACATACTCTATAATACGTCTCATCAATTGACTTTTAAGTCATAGTGTTAGGTGGATGGTCTATCGCTATAGAGTTTTAATTTCTCTCCTGTCCTATTGAGCCCTAGTCCACATTCTGATAGGATTATGCACAGATATCTTAAACAGATTGTGGACAAAGATGCAGACCTTGTTCCCACTTGTATCCTTGTTACCGCAGCCTGCCAATAGTTTAAAAATCTTCTAGATCGTGTAACAAGCTCGCTCTGTCTCAGCACAGACAAAATATCATCTACTATTGAACACTACAGCTTCATCTAATAAAAGTTTAGTAGAACCCTACAACTTTCCAAATAATGAGACTTCAAAATCCCGGCAAAACTGAACAGTTATCTGAAAGCTCATCGTGTCCTTCAAAGCAAATTAGAAATTGACTGTTCTTCCGCCAAAGCACTAATAGAAGCATCTTTTCAAATCAATTACTGAAAATTATTGCTCTTTCAGGAATTCAACAATAATATAGATTAACACCACAGGTAAAAACACACCTCATTTAGTTATCGTCAATCTTGAACTATCTCCATTACCTTTGATTCTTTATACCTAAATTGGAGTATTGCACGAGAAGCTGATCCAGAGTAATAGCTAAACATTCCCTGCCTCTCAAGTTAAAGTTCTACAATGAAGAGTTTTACCCTATCATTTAGACATCGAGTTTTTCAGGTGGAGTCGCTGCGTTCTGATAGTGGTGGAATAATGTGGTTGCTGTTGAGCATTAACAACTACAGACATAGACATAGCAGTGCAAGCGACGCCAGCGCGATTTTTCCATCAGCCCCAAACCCATAAAAATTTACATATTGTTCAACTAAAGGTAGAGAAAGGAGGGCTCCATATTCCAAGTAAATCAGAGGCATGGATCTTTTGCTCAGATATGCCCTTCCCAAAAGTGGTGAGGTAATTCTGGCACGATAAGTAAAAAATTGAAACACGTGTGAAAATAGCAACAGAATCCCAGATTGCACGATAAAGATATAACTGAAATAAGAACCTTTGGGCTCGTCCATACAGTCCCAATACGAAGCGGATTCGTAAAGACAGTGACCAGGGCCTTCATTAAGCACGGAGTAAGTTTCCGCCAGTAACTAAAATAGAAATTGACTGGATTGGCATCCCACTGTTATCAATACCCGGGCTCCTCAAGAGTAATTTGGATCGCGGCTTGTGTGGGGACCCCCGGGCACCATTCAGACCAGGTGGCCTTGAGAAGCGCAGACCCCAGAGACCATACGCCACTGGGGCAGTCCTCTGCCTCCAGTGTGGTCACCGTAGGCAGACCTGACTGGGAGCCGTTGGCGGCTCAGTAGATGCCAGAGGGCACTTCTCTGCTTGAGATAGCTCACCTCCGTTTCCACAGCAAATGAGCGCAAGCCCATCGCCTTTTGGCAAACCCTTGAGTCCGCTCTGGGCATCTTTCAGCAGGCTTGCTTAAGAACTGTTTTTCATAGCCATTGCGAGAGCTTCACGCCTTTAGCCGGCTTCGTCTTTCTCCTTCCGTTGTCTTTCTGTATCCTCATATTCCCTTCCGCGTAAGTATGACCTGATCTGAGCCATCATGTTAACAGATTTGATCTAAAGGCAGATATGGTCCATGCCCGCGATTTGATACTACGCGAATATCGACGACTGGTGAGAAATCAATCTTTTAAGATCACTTTTCCCCTATCCTTCAGATCAATCTCAGTGAATATGCGAGCGTCTTCTCTCTTCTATCTAAATGTTACAACTTCAACATATTAACTTAAAGACCTCCACTGCCAACGTTCCCTCCTCCATGTACCTCCATGAATATCACATAGAGAAACCAGTTTCTTCTTTAAGCCATGTCAAATATATACTAATTTTTCAGGATAGACGAGTTTCTAAGGAGTGAGGCTGGACTTATAAGCTCCCATCGCAGTCAAAGAGAGAAAAAAAGCCGACCCGCGCCATGATGTTTCTCTACCGGGAGGCGTCCCTCCGAGCTCGAATGGGGGTGTAGACAGACTTTCCACCCAAACGGTCTTCCCTTCACTGTGCGTGCTTAGTTCTGTCCCCTTTACCTAGCAGGCGTCACATTTCGTACCGTCCCCGGGTTCTACCACACGAGCCGGGGTGGAGAAGCAACAGGGGTAGGGACCTGACGGCATCCTTGGAGATCTTGATGTTCTCAGCCATTCACCCTCGTCATGCCACTGATGCCACCCGGGACGCCAAATCAAAGTAACCTTCAGAATGTTTGCCAGGCTAAGACCCCTGGGGATACATTTGTCACCATGAGTGCCTGTGGCACGGACCCTAAGAAAATTTCCTGACCACAGCAAGTCCGATACAAACAATAAAACTGAGATGTTCGCTTCCATATGTGTAACCAAACCGGCATGAAGTGCCTCCCCTGGTCCACAAAGAGCCAGTGTATACTCAAAGCAAATCAAAGCCATCTGACGCTCCAATCCGAGTCCATCTTTAACCTCAGAGATGAGTTAGAGCTCCATCTAGTCTTCCGAACCTTTCAATGCCCTGGCGAGCATAGGCCGCTTCCTGACTTTCAATCCAAGTTTGAGACCTAGGCCACAGTACGAGAAATAACAGAGATTACAAAGGTCCAGTTGGACAGCCTATGATCCGGATAGAGATTTGGTTCGTACTTTTAATTTCCCAAGGGTTATGAAATGGTCAAAGAGACCGTAAAGTTGGACGGATAAAGGACAGTTCGGTCCACAGCATTGCCCGATTATGGTCAGGGTTTCGTAGATAAAAAGAAGAAGCTGGTTTGCTCTTGGTCATTTGGCAGGTCCGGTAATAAAACGCCCGTGCTCGTTTTTGCCATAGAGCACGTCCTATGAGGCCGCTCGCAGCTCGGAACCGCAGAGCACGCGGTGACGCCTCATTTGCTTTCGCGAGGGCGTTTCATTCATTTCCACCCCACAAAGCACACTGAATGAGTTCGTAAGTACAGCAGGAAACACATTTTTGCTAGCAGGAGTACCAAAGAAACATAGCCGCTCAAAGCATCCTTACCTTGTCTTGAAGGAATCCCGGCCGAGCCCCAAGATGAAAGGTTGTGCTGAATGATTAGACGCGGGGCATTCTTGGCCTCCGGAGGAGACGAATTCAACCTGGGGCCAGAGCGAGGTGGAGTCGCTCAGAGCTTTTGTGTAATAAAGTTTTAATTAAAGTATAAAGGAGATAGAGTAAGCTTCTGACATTACTGCATCATGAGAGGGGGCAAAGAATACCCCCTCATAGTCTTTAGCTGGTCTGTTATATAGTCACTCACTTAGTCTGTTAATGAAAAGGATGTCATAAAAATTTAGAATGATACCAGATAATTTCATCCCTGGCCATAAAACGATTGACTTTGAATCTTGTAGACGGGAGAATACCAACAAATACATTCATTAATAGCTTAGGGGGACAATAACTGAGTAACGCTAATTTTAGGCCATTTTGCGAACCAACTTGAGATTACGAGTCTGGGTAGTTTCATTAACATAGCTTAAGACACACATTTCCATACGAAAAAGAAGTCTTTGATCAATTAGGTTGATGCGAGAAAAGTAGTTAGCTTCTGGTGAGACAGGTGTCCATGGCAACACACACTTTAAGAGACGAAACTCTTTTAAATTTGTATAGAGCGGAAAGCAATATCGCTGGTTTGTTTTACTTCCTGACGCTAAGAGAGATAAAAAGGTCTGGCACCTTGCAGCTTTTTTTTCCATTTGGAGGACTGGCCTTCCTGCCTTCTTTACACCTCATCAAACCATTCACTTTTTGCGCTGCCAGCCTCAAAAATTCCTGATTATCCTATACTAACTGAACGGAGTCCTGTCTCTAACAAACACATTTTGAAGGCCTTCCCGCATAACTCCAAATAATACCTTATGTCCCCTCCCTCAACTCGTAAAAGCCAGTACATCCCCCTCGAAGCAGATACCTGAGTCCACTACATTGCATGCTAGCACTTCAATGATCCCCATCAAACATGTTAGGACCTCAAACATGCTTGTATGGATACCTCAAGACCACTCCCCAAGAACACGTCACAAGTCTAGAGGGACCCTGAGTTCACAACGAGCTAACGCGAAGTATCACAAATTACCCCAAATGAACTCGAGATGATGAACTCGATTCCCCTGCATTGAGTTCCAGGAGCCATCCCCCGATTCCTCATCAAACACGACCGATGCGCTTGAACTTCCTTTAGGCAACTCCAGTGATTCCCCACAACACTTCCCAAGTATGAACACAAGTTCCACACAATCAGAATGCTCCTGTACACAAATCGGCTCACCTTAGTGATTCCCTCTTCACTCAAATCAGTTCCCCCTTAACACCAACATCCCTTCAAAGGAGAATCTCTCACAATATTATGCGATAACACTGATTTGCGCCTCAATGAATACAAACCGAAGCCCTACTCAAAAGTCGGATTTCCTTCGTAGTTTGAAATACAGCTCCTTCTTTCGATCTACATAGATGAATATGTCTGAATTCCCCTTGGATCCCGAGAGAACCCAATCCGTCCATCTTTTCACGGGAATGCCGCACATCCCTTTTACCCTCGACAGCAACGAGATCACTCATCAAAAATTTAAGCTACTATTATTAACATTATAAGAATCCCAATGACCCTCTGATACTGAAAAACCCTGTTCGACCCGCCTAACCTCATAATGAAAGGTTGTTGCTGAACGATTAGACGCGGATTCTTGGCCTCCGGAGGAGACGAATTCCAATCCGGGGCCAACCGAGGCTGGATCGCTCAGAGCTTTTGTGTAATAAAAGTTTTAATTAAAGTATAAAAGGGAGATAGGGAAATTCGTTCTGAAACAAAGGCATCATAAGGGGGCAAAAGAAGTACCCGCCTTCTAAGTCTTTAGCTGCGTCTGTTTATAAATAGTCCCTCACAGTCTGTTAATGAAAAGGATGTCATAAAAAATTTTAGAATGATTACCAGATAATTCATCCCTGGCCATAAAACGATTGGACTTGAATCTTGTAGAAGGGCATAATACCAACAAATAATTTCATTTACATATATTAGGAGAACAATACCTGATAATAAATTTTTGCCATTTGGTCGAAACCAACTTGAAGATAGAGTCTGGTTCATTAACATAGCTTAAGACAACATTCCATACGACAAAAGTAAACGTATTGGTCAACTCAAGTGTTTTGAGAGTAGTTACTTTCAAGTGATACCAGGGGCCATGGCAACACACACTTAAGAGAAACCTCTTTTAATTTTGTTATATAGAAAGAAAAACAAATCCTGGTTGTTTCTTATCTTCCTGCCGCTTAAGAGATAAAAATGTCTGGCACCTGCACTTCGTGTTTGTTCCATTGGGTAGACCCC
>JAJLRB010005301.1:0-22340 GCA_020976825.1 Odocoileus hemionus | reverse complement strand
ATTACATTCTCACTTTCTTATGATAGGTCTATACCTTTGTAAGTCTGGAATTTTAATCATTCTATCTTCTGCTGAAAATAAACCACCTTGTAAGACAGTCTACATGCCCACCCCATGAATGTTGATTAATACACCCTTTTGCTCCATCGGAGCTTTAGTCCCCGTGTCCTCTCTTTCCTTTTATTCTTTCTGTTTATTTCTCTCTCTAATCTTTCTATCTTCTGCTAACTATCCTTGGGTGAGCGCGGAGGCCGCTGAGGATCACTTTTTTGCCCGGCGCTTCGAAGCCCCCTCTCGAGAAGGACGCACTGAGCCTTCATCCGACTCGAGGAGGTGCCGCCCGGTGCCTCCGCGCAGCAGCTGCCATCCTAGGAACTGGCTCTAATAGCGTTCCGCCTAACCCAGTGGAATAGTCAGCCTCGTATCTTCTCTCTCTACTCTCTATTGACCACCAGATGCCGGTCCCATAAAACGGACCAACACACTTCACCACATGCTTCTTCTTTCCTATTAAATTTTTTATCTTTTATTTATAATATTTATTATTGGAATGGAGATATTATAAGGAGGTATGTTTCAAAATCTACTTGGCACCCTGACAGCAATAGACACTGCCTGTATTCTTAATTTTAATACGGCCCCACACGTTTTCAGCAGAGTTCCTGGAACAGAGTCGGCTGCTCAAGAAAGAAATTTTAAATTAATATTTACCAAGCGACAGGATCACGATCAGATGGCATCCAAAGATGTACCCTTCCCCCCATATGGCGTGAAATCCAAGATAAAGCGTATTAATTGTTCAAACATTATTAATTGGGCTATTGATCCGTGTTTTTAGGCTATTAATGTCAACAGTATTTTTTAAATTAACTTTCTTATACCATTATAGGTTTTGTTTGGTTTTCTATTGGGGGGGGGGAGTTGGGGTGGTTGTACCTCGTAGCTTGCAGACTCTTAGTTCTACCAGGCACTGAAGACTCTGAGTCCACCTGCAGTGAAAGTGCAACCTCCTAACCACAGTAACTGGGAGTTCTCCTCTTATCAGCTTATTTAAGTGTTATGTGTTTATCTTTAATTAAATGGTGTTTGTTTTCTTCAACGTGTTCATTTTCTATATTATTATAAAAAATTTTTTTTTTGTATCCATTTGTTGTTCCGCATTAGTCTTTCCTACACTTATTTTTTTTATTTAAACGAATCTTTTGCCTTTAATTTTATAAGATGTTAAGGTAATTTCTGTGTCAGGAATTTAATATTTTGGTGATGACTAGCATGTCATTACTCTGCTATTTCTACACCTCTAGGTCATTACTTCAATTAGTATAATATTTTTTTTTTGCTCATTAAATTAAGACATCTATGTATGGTGCCAGCACTCATATTAATAGACAGAAAAAAAGTCTCATAAGGGTCAATTGGAATCATTGCATTAAATTACCATCATAGCCCTTTTATATGAGGTCTTAGTAGATTCGTGTTATTAACAGAGATAGGGCACAAATTGAAATGGGGTTTTTTATATGCTTTACATGCTCCTGGTGTAGATTTGTCAATTTTGACCAAATCTTTGTAGAGGCAGCTGAGCCTCAAAATGTGCCTTATTGTATATCCAAAAAACGCCATTTACCATTTCACACAGGATTAAGGTTGTGCATGTTTACCTGTTCAGTGATATAGGGACCATAAGGAAACAAGTCTCTTTTACTGAGTATCTGGAAAATTTCCTTACAGTCTCCCCTGGGTTAAAAATTAAAGGGCTTTCCGGGAATATTCTACGCACTATATGGTTCAGCTCCTGCTCATGGAGGCTGACGCGGGTCCCACTCCTGTGTTGACCCACACAGGTGCCCTTCATGGTTGGCTCCTTGTTGTTAATTGTTGCGTGTCCAGTTTGTTAAGTCGTAACAGACTCTTTTGTGACCCACGGACTGTAGTCACACAGGCTCCTCTGTCAGTGGTTATTTCCCAGGCAGTGAGCGGGTCTCCATTTCCCCACTCTCAGCGATCATACCCCCGAGTCCTCCAACATTTGCAGGCGGATGCTTTACCCATTGAGCCAAAACTGGGAAGCCTGGTTAGCTGGCCACTGGCCTTTAAGCTTAATAACAGAATTAAAAGGAATCAGTGGGTCTTCCCAGTGCACCAGGCCCTGAGCACTTGTCTCATGCACCAGCCTGGGTGGTGATCTGTTTCACCCTAAATAATATACATGTTTCGATGCTGTTCTCTTCAAAACATCCCACCCTCGCCTTCTCCCACAGAGTCCAAAATTCTGTTCTGTACATCTGTGTCTCTTTTTCGTTTTGCATATAGGGTTATCATTGCCATCTTTCTAAATTCCATATATATGCATTAGTATACTGTTTTGGTCTTTATCTTTCTGGCTTACTTCACTCTGTATAATGGGCTCCAGTTTCATCCATCTCATAGACCCAGAGGAATCGGGTGGAGAGGGAGGTGGGAGGGGGGATCGGGATGGGAACACATGTAAATCCATGGCTCATTCATGTCAATGTATGACAAAAAACTACAAAATTGTAAAGTAATTAGCCTCCAACTAATACAAAATAAATGAAAAAAATAAAATTAAAAATGAGCAGAAAAAAAATAAATCAAACCAGGGGAATTGATCACGACGACATTACAGCCCATGCTAACAAACCGGTTGGGGTTGGGGTTGGGGGTGGAAAAAAAAGGAATCATGATGGTTAGGGTACCACTTTCTAAATGTAGCTTCGGCCCTACCTTCTACTAAATGCTTGGCCCATTGTAGCAAGCCATATGGCCTTCTTATCCCTTGTTTTCCCCTGTACTCTTCCCAACTTTGAAACTCTTTATCCAGACTCAATTAACCCCATTCAGAATGTTTGATATATAAACAATAAGAAGCAGTGTGTGAAGTAAAGGCATTACACAGATAGGGAGACTTCACTTGTGTTGTGAACAACCTGCATTTTCAGGCACCACCAGCTATTTGAGTTCTTACTAGCGTGTAACTGTCCACTGAGATATTACCCTCAACCCATTAACTTTCCCGAGAGCACTTCTCTGGTCACATCATTCATCAGTGCATAGCTTTCAATGATGTTCTGTGATCTAACAAATGCACTCAGTCAAATCCTTCAGTCTAACAATTCCGCCGCGCGTTCCTAACATACCTCATTCATGTGTATTTTGAGGCTGACAAAGTCATTGATGCAATGGGTGCAGAAAATCAACCCTTAGGTGCTAAGTGGGGATGGAACTTGAGATTGTCTTAAAAAAATATTTAATTTATTGTCTTAAAAAACAAATATTTCCCCCATTTTGATGGCTTTTGCTAATCTTTTTCTGGCTACTTTTCCAGAGAGCAGGACCTGGAAAGATGTCCAGAGGATACAGTGAAAGATTATCAGAGAGTGAGAAATAAAACAACACTCTGTGAGGATTTTGTGTTTTGTTTTTTTGTTTTGTTTTTACACTCCTCTCACCAACCTCAACTCGATATAGTCTTACAGTTTAACCTAAAAATACTCCTATAAAGTTTTATTGCATGTGTGTGTGTGCTAAATTGCTTCAGTCATGTCTGACTCTGCAACCCCCATGGACTGTAGCATGCCACGCTCCTCTGTCCATGGGATTCTTCAGGTGAGAATATGGAGTGGATTGCCATGCCCTCCTCCAGGGGAGTCTTCCTGATCTAGGGATCGAACCTAGATCTCTTACGTCTCCTGCATTGGCAGACAGGTTCTTTATAGCCACACATAGCACAACCTAAACCTAAAGCTTATTAAAGCTAAGACAGTTGGAGTCATAATTTGGCAACCAAAGGAAACAACCTAAATGACCAGTGAGAAGATAAAAAAATGAGCATCAGGGCCTCCCTGAGTCCATAGGCTCAGAGCTGGACAGTTCCTTTGGGTGATGCACTTAGGAGAGGGGTCCTGAGCTCTCATTTTGAAGACCAAAAGCAGGAGAAGGAACTCACGTTCCACCAACAGGAACCCCTAAGCACAAACAGCACAAAGTGCCTCCACCTGGGCTGGGAAACACTTTCTCCCCATCTCACCCACACTATGCGGACGAAGCAATCACCAAGCAGACAGATGACAGCCAGCAATAGCATTTTCCGTTATCTGATGCTCCATGTGCTAAATGTCCGTGATGGCCATTTAGCACAAGTTGTTCTTTAACACTGATATAGACCCCTCACAAGCCATCAACCTTTGCCCCTCCTTGAAATGAAGTCTTCACTCATCTTCCTCACAAAATGTATTAGAGGACCTAATAGCGTGTCAAATACTATGCAAGCGCTGAAGATATGGTTAAGAGTAAGGTTCTTAAAAAGGGATATATTCTGCTACTCCATATGAATGAAATTCTGCAGTAATATGTACATTCAAAATGAATCCTTTGTCCAAAAATAAGAACTGCTTCCAAATTTTCATAGCAATTAACAGAGTGACTAAGTCCATTACATTTTGGCACTTGATCCTTTGACTAATATTAGAAAATGTCAAAGCTAAAAATAAAACTGTACATGGGTGACATGCAGAAGATAACAAGGATTAGTTTTACAAGGAGGAGCAGGAACTAGGGACTTTCCATGAAACCGTCAGATAAAGGTGGTCACACAGTATATGATTGTCCATTTATAATAATAAGACAATTTCTCGAAATGACAAAATGAGAGAGATGGAAAACAAATGATAATTCTCAGGGTTAGAAAGGAGAGGGCGTTATGAGGACTATAAAGGGATAGCATAAAGGAGATATTTGTGGTAATGCACTATTCCTTTACTTAATTGTGATTGGTTTTACAAACGCAGACAATCAAATGGCACCATATATACATACTGCACTGATGTCAGATTCCTGGGTTTGATATTGTTCTGCATTTACATAAAATGTAACCATTGAGAAAACTGTCTAAGGGGACATGCGGTCTCTCCTACATACTATCTATTGCAAGTTCCTGTGAATTTAATAATTATTTCAAAATTAAAAGTCAAAAAAAGAAAGAGAAAGACAGCAAACACTAGGGACTTTCCATGAAACTATCAGTTAGAATATTTGTATAGAAACCAAAGCTACTTTCAATTGTAAACTGGAGGGGGCTTTTAGGGTTTTAGGGCCATGAGTAGTAGGTCTCTATCTCTTCAGCAGTGACCAAGAACGTAAATTTGCATTCACAAAGGGATCTCCCACTCAACTAGTTGGTGTTTTAGTCTTGTGATTTGATAAAATGAGACCAGAAATTGTGTTTAGAAGAAAAAGCAAAAAGTTTGAAGCCAGCCACCTAATATCTAACTGAAGATTGCTTGGCTTGTAAATTTTCTAATTACACACTTTCTGGTTATCACCTTAAGAAAAATGAGAACTATCTCAATTAAAAAAATTCAAAAAACTTTTCCTCAGAAATTATTAAAAGTATATCATTAGAATCATGCAAATTAGAGCTGACACAAGTAGTTTAAGACATGCAGCAATTTTTCATGCTAATGGACAAAAAGTACTCTTTGAGACTTTCTTGTCATCAGTATCTGGCTCCATTATTTCTGTTTCTGAGGTAAAATTATCCACATAAAGTCATTACCCAGGCCTCCTGTGTATAAGGATAATGGAAAGAGCTTCCCCAGACTTTGTGAACATGAAGTATGTTCTGAAAGAATATGAAACATTTTATTTCATATAAGTTCCTAATGGGAACATTTCTAAAACACTAAACTAACAATACTCAAACATGACTCTACTCATAATTGCAGCAAATTTTATAAAAGTACAGAATTTGAGGAGGTATTATAATCTACTGTATTTTGCTTTCTTAAGATACAGGCATTCCTGATTCACTTTAACATATATATCAAGATACTCTCTGATTGTGTCTACATTTCGTGTGTATCAATTGATCAAAGATCAAGAGGGTCCATGATGATAGAATATCATCATGGACTAAAAAATGTCCTAGTCTATCCCACAAATACATACTGCAAATATTTGAATTCAAAATAATCATGCATTTGATTTTATCTTGTAGTTGTTAATACAATTCTGGACTACATATGGTGTTCTGTGGACAATTTTTTATAAACTTGGACTCTTCCAACCCAACCTGTAACAGTACCCATGAGTGAAAAGTCAGAGGCGTACCAAAAAGAAAGCACTGTCTCTACGATTCTAATTATTTCAGATCCACATGGTGTCAGAGCCAGGGAATGAGCAGTTAGAAGGCTTCGTTCAGCCTCATGACCAAGCCAAAATGTTTATCAAATACATATTGTATTTTGATAAGAAAAAAAATAATACACTTCCTCACCACACTCATTCCTGATATCTATGGCTCTCTCGTAGGCTAAAATCATACCAAAAGTGGAAGTGGTTGAGTCGATTCGAGAAGGAGCAATTCCCCAAAACCCAACACATTCATCTTGAGTACCACAACAATGGGAGACATCTTCTAACTATGGGCAATAATTTGGGGACTTTCGCTGGCACTCCAGTGGTTAAGAACTTCCTCGCGTTCCATTGTAAGCTCAGTCACTCAGTCATGTCCAACTTTGTGCTACCCCCCATGGACTAGCGCAGCACGCCAGCTTCCCTGTCTATCACCAACTCCCAAGAGCTTACTTAAACTCATATCCATCAAGTCGGTGATGCCATCCAACCATTCATCCTGTCGTCCCTTCTCCTCCCATCTTCATCTTTCCCAGCATCAGGGTCTCTTCCAATGAGTCAGTTCTTCTCATTAGGTGGCCAAAGGAATTGGAATTTCAGCTTCAACTCAGTCCTTCCAATGAATATTCAGGACTGATTCCTTTGAGGATGGACTGGTTTATCCTCCTTGCAGTCCAAGGACTCTCAAGAGTCTTCTCCAACACCACAGTTCAAAAGCATCAATTCTTTGGTGTCTCAGCTTTCTTTATGGTCCAACTCTCACATCCATACATGACTACTGAAAAACCATAACTTTGACTAGATGAACTCTTTGTTGGTACAGTAATCTCTGCTTTTTCTTAATATGCTGTCTATGTTGATTATAGCTTTCTTCCAAGTAGCAAGCATGTTTTAATTTCATGACTGCAAATCAACCACTCTTGTTCAGTGATTTTGGAAGCCAAAAATAAAGGCGCTCTATCGGTTTCCAATTGTTTCCTCCCCATCTATTTGCCATGAAGTGATGGAACAGTGTTAGTGCCGGCGAGTGCGATAGTTTTCTTACCTGATGTGGTTGGGTTGTTAATGGCCAATCTTTTTCTCACGTACCTCCTCTTTCTCTTTACCAAAAGGTCCTTCTAGTTCGATCTTTGGCTTTCCGGGACCATAAGGGTAGGTGTCTTCTGCATAGACTTGAGGTTATTGATATTTCCTCACCTGCAATCTTGATTCCAGCTTGTTCTTCACCCAGCATAATCATTTCGCATGAGGGTACTTCTACATAAACGTTAATAACAGGGTGACTATATGAATAGCCTTGATGTAACTTTCTTTCCTGATTGGAACCAGTGTGTTGTTCCATGTCCAGGTTCTAACTGTTGCTTCTTGACCTGCATACAGATTCTTAGGAAGGGCAGGTCATGTTGTCGTGGTCTTCTCCATCTGTTGGAAAGACAGACTTTTCCAGTTTGTTGTGATCCAGCACAGTCCTAAAGGATTTTGGTTTAGTCAATCAAAGCAGAAGTAGAAAGTTTAACTGGAACTCCGTATTGCTTTTTTTTTTCCTAAGCTCCACTTGATGTTGGCCAAATAGATTATCTGGTTTCTCTGTCTATTCTACATCCAACAGTAGAACAATCCTGGACGATCATGGATTCAAGTAATGTAGAGTCTTGCTAGGAGAATTCTAAGAAGCATTTAACATCTTTCTAGCATGTGAGATGATTGCAATTGTTGCAGATAGTTTTGACCAATCTGTGGCCTTTCTTGGTATAGGAAAGGAAACTGACATTTTAAAGACCAGTCCTGTGGCCACAGCTGTGTTTTCCACAATATGATGGGCCTATTGAGTGCAAGGCACTGTCACAGTATCATCCTTTTTTTTTAGGATTTTTTAGGAAAAGCTCTCCAACTGGAGCTTCCCATCACCTCCACTTAGCTTTGTTCATAGTGATGATGCTTCCGTAAGGTCCCACTAGATCTGTCACATTCCAGGATGTCCTGGCTCTATGGTGAGTGGTCACACCCTCATGGTTTGTCATGGTCGTGAAGACCCTTTCTGCAACAGTTTTCGTGTGATTGTTGCCACCTCTCCTGGATAACTCTACTTGTGTTCAGATCTCCCACAGTAAAAGGGCTGCAGGTATTTGGATATCTGTTGTGTGGAATTAAAGATCCCCTGCCTGCTGCACCGTGCGCCATCAAAAAAAAAAAAAAAAAAAAAAAGACTAAATCGGGGTTGAAGAGTGAGAGCGGGCAAGTGAGGGGTGGGGAGAACAGGGGGAGGTCAGGATGGGAGAGGGGGAGGGGTATAGAATGAGACTTAGGTTGGTTCTTCGCGGAACTAGTTGCTGTAACTTAGTGTTTGAGTTCTCTGAACATTGAGTGGTGATTCGATGTGGTAAGCTTTGTAATCTCTTGCACACTTAGGATACTATCCTTGCTATAATCGAAGCTCTCTTAAAAAATAGGAAATACCGACTTATAAGACAGCGTCCCTAGTGGCTCATATTACTAACTGAAACAGCCTGCAATATGGAGGCTCAGATTTCACCCCTGGGCTCGGAAAGACCCCATGGAGAAGGGAAGAGCTACACACATCAGTTTTCGTGCCTGGAGATTTCCATTGGGACTGGGGAGTTTTGGTCTGGCAAAACTTTGGGTCACAGTTGGAAGACAAATGGAGAGACTGGGGAGCTCTTTTCATACAGTGTAAGCAGAAGTCACTTCATTCTTCAAGCATTTTATTGAGCACCCGTGAACAAAATACTAAAGTCTAAAAACAATTATTTTTAAATGTGGATGTTAGATTAATGAATATAAATAAAAATTGCATACTTCTAAAAATGTCCTATTAGTTAGGAGACATGGTATAAATACAATTTGGCATACTGAATGATATATTTCTCGAAAGTCAATTTAAAAATAAAACCAATCTAATCATCATGGATCTAGCCAAAATATATAAATAAGTGAAAGAAATCTTATTTCAGAATTTATTAAAAATAATAAAAGAACATGAATGGTTAAAAATAATAATAATAATAAAATAATTTATTATAAACTATTATTATAAAAAAAAGTTACCACAACTCGAGAGTAGCCCCCACTTGCCACAACAAGAGCAGGCAATGAAGACCAAATAAAGCACAGCACAGCCAAAATAAATTAAATTTTTTTTTTTAAAAAATACATTTTTTAGTATAATTTCACTTGTTTTAACATAAATTAAAAATTATTTACCAAGTATTCTAATTAAAGCAGGAATTTATTAATATATTAAACTACTAAAATAGATTATCTAAATAAAAAATTAAAATTTTAAATCACACAAAAATAATAATTTATTTTGACTCAAGAAATCGGTATTTGTGTAAAACAGTGAAAATAAATAATAAAAGGACATACATTTTAATCTCTGATACAAAGTGTTATTTTTGGAGAAAGGGAACGATCAAATTAGGAATGGGGGGTTTAAGAACACTTAAGATTCTCAACAGATGATGAATGCAAGCCATGAAATTATAAAGATGATGTCTCTTAGGAATAAAAGAAAAAGCCAATGACTTTTCTGGGTGGAGGCGGTATAGTCACTAAGTTTTGTCCAACACTTGTGATCCATGCGACTGTAACATGCCAGGCGCTTCAGACCATGGTATTTTCTGGCAAGGGACAATACTGGAGTGGATAGCAGATTTCTTTCTCTCATGGAAGAGTCTTCCCCAACTGCGGTATCAAACCCAGGTCTCCTGCACCGCAAGGAGGACAATATACCAAAAGGCTATGAGGGAAGCCCATTGAACCAACCAGAGAGCATATTAACAAGCAGAGACATTACGATTGCCCAATAAACATCCAAATAGTCGTAAGCTATGGTTTTTTTCGTAGTCATGTATTGAATGTTGAGAGATGGAACCATACAAGATTGCTGAGTGCAGAAAGAATTGAAGCTTTTTTGCACAGTGGTGTATTGGTGTGGGAAGATCTTTGAGAGTCCCTTGGACTGCAAGTGCGAATCCAACCAGACAATCCTAAAGGGAGAATCGTCCTGGGTGTTCATTGGAAGGACTGATGCTGAAGCCTGAAGCTCTAATAACTTTGGCCACTGCTACAAAACACTGACTCAGTGAAAGCATCCCTGATGCTGGGAAAATGATTGAAGGCAGGAGGAGAAGGGTACTACAGAGGATGAGATGGTTTGAATGGCCCTTCACTGACTCAATATGGACATGAGTTTGAGCACAACTCCGGGGACAGGGACAGCCTGGCATTGCACGTCCATGGGGATCGCAACAAAGGAGATGGACACGGACTCGAGCGACTGTGCCTAGAACTGAATCATTCAGCTCTAGCTTTAATTACTAAAATACAACAGAATAAAACACTTTCCAATTTTCAAATAAATATTAAGATACTATTCTTCAAACACCTGACAATAAACGTCTCATAGACGTTTCATCACCACAACCTCACCTTCAACCTGATACATTAGAGAGGAATTTTGGCGCTTCATATATCAGTTATGTGGTTATCTGATTGGCAGGAGAATAGGTTAATCCTGTCCGGACGGACCAATGCTGGGACAGCTAAACCCATACACCAACTAAGGAGCCTGTGTTCCAGAGCACGGGAATCACAACTACCGAGTCATGTGCCACAACTACCGAAGCCCAAACTCCAGAGATTGTGCTCTGCAACAAGAAAAGCCTCCAGAATGAGAAGCCTGGGCACCACAGCTAGAGAGTAGCCCCCACTCACAACAACTAGAGCAGCAACGAAGACCCAGCACAGCCAAAATAAATTAATTTTTTTTAAGAAGAGAACCATTTTGAGTATTATAATCCAAAAGGAAAAAGGTGTTTGTAAACTATACAATAAAAGATACATCTGTTTTATCTTTAGAAATATAATAAATTAATAAATATTTTAAAACACACATTGGATGTATCTTTAGGCTGCTCTTAGTCTGTTTTTTTCACGGGAACACATGATAATCTGATAAATAAAAAAGTGTTTTTTGTAGGCATTTCAAAACATTCTTTTCTAGTCTTAAAAAAGGAGACGGAATACATGGAATCCCACCCCAAAAACCAAAAAAAAGTAAAAGGGGATATGAAATTGGAAAGAAAAACCCTTGTCCATCTTAACCCCCAGGGAAACCCAAGTTTAACCGGGATATGATAAAAACACCCCCCAGTCAGCAGGTCATGAGAGGAGGTCACGCACTCCGAATAAGTTTCAGACGAGAGTCCCGTGGGTATTATTTCCAGCCCTGCTATACCACGGGGGATTTAAAGGGACCAAGGTTTGCCGGGTTTAAAGTCATGCTCACTTAAAAACACTGTTTCTTATTTTTATTGTGTCCCAAGGATCTTTAGGTCTCCCCTCTAAAAAGGCTACCTCCAACCCATTTTAAACCCCTAGATTGATTTAGATAAACCAGGGCCCCAAATCAGGCGTTTTTCCCAAAAAATTCTTTAATAACCCTGTCTGCCGGGCTACCAATTAGGGAAACCCCTGAAAAATTTCTTATCAGTCTTAAATTTTTAGCAAAACCCCCTTTCATCCTAGACTGTGTCAAAAATTTTTCTATATTCTTAACCTTTGAAAATTATTTTGGTTTTTAAAATGTAAAATTTTCTCCTAACAAATGATTTTAGTAAAAAATTTGTATTTTTTTTTTTGCAAAGCAGCAACATTTTGACTGTGAATTGTGGCATACTAGTAAAGTGGGGGGAGACCCCCACCCGCCAGTCCTACCCCAGCAGTCCCCAAAAGCCCTACTTGTTTCTTGTTACACTGAAACCCCGCCCGGCAAACCTATCCCGGGTCTGACTCCTATTTCCTTTTTATCTAGTCTTGTCCTGTTTTAGAGTGAGATTTTAGGTAATATCTTTAAAATAAAAAATGCACTTTAGTGTATGGTGGTGTGGTGCATGATGCTAATTTACTTCAGCCCTGCCAACTCCTTGAACCTTTTGGACCTAGACGAGGTTCTTGTCCTGGGATTCTCCGGCAAAAATATGGAGTGGATTACCATCCCCTCCTCCGGGGTTTTCCACCCCGGGGTCAAAACCCGATTTTAGTTTCTTTCTTTGGAGCTGGGGCTTTTCTCCAGCGCCACCCCGGGAAGCCTTATAAAGGGGACGATAACCCCAAAGGGGTGTTTTTAGGACATTTCCAGCCAACGACCCAGCAAGATAGGGCTGCAAGGACTGCATCATTTTGACCAAGGCAAGACTCCTCTAAGGGGTAAGCTTTGTTTGAGGATTCCCTGTCAGGTCAGCAGAGATCTGCAACATTTGCTCAACTCTGTCTCCCCTTTCTTTCCCACAGGCGTTTCTCCCTGTAAATCTTCTGTACTCCAAGCTCTCTCGGCTCCTGGAGAACTACCTGCAACAGACGAAGATGTGAGAGGTGGGATATATGATAATGTCATAAAGCTAAGAAAAGACCAAAATAAAAAACAGACTCATAAACCTTGAGAACAAATTTATGGTTGCCAAAGCGGAAAGGTTGGGGGTTATAAATTAGGAGTTTGAGATTATTATATACACACTACTATATATAAATATGTAATCAGAAGGACTATGTATAGCACAGGGGCTTGTCAAGACCTCTTAAAGGTAAGGGACAGGAATGAAACAGAAAGAGGAATATAAATAATATCTATATATATTATAATATATATTATATGAAAAATTACCAATATTGTACATCAGTGATATAACGATAAATAACAATTAAATTAGCAAGGGAAACACAAAGGAACGAAAGTGTGTGGATTCTAAAATGATGGACGTCGGAAAGGGTTGGATAGTCGGAAGTTGGGGAGGAAGGCACGAGATTTAGAAATAGCACGAAAAACACTGTAAGTAGAAGTTACAAATTCTACATATATAGGGAATATAAAAATGCTATCAAAACGCAGTATTTTTAATTTATTGTATACTTCAATTGGAGTTTAATTGCTTTACACTATTGTGTTTGTTTCTGCCATCATCACATTATCATTCAGTCTTTATGCGCATTTCTGAAAGATCTCTTTTAGGCATATTTACATCAGATCAACCCTGTCACAAACTCATTAACTTTCTGTTACATATCTGCACACCAAGATATTGCTCTATAGTTGCGTTTTAAGAAGTAGAATTGATAAAAGACATGAGGGTATCGAGAACGGGAACTCGAGCGCAAAAGAGTAAGTTTCAAGAGAAATTAATCATGAGCTAACTCATGAGGCGTGAAGACCTATTTCACCTGGGTTAACCAGGTTAAAACAAAAAAAAAAAAAAAAATGTGGCCAGGGAAGTTTAAGCTGAGACACTCTATTGTAAAAATGAGAGGAGAACCCAGAGCTTCATACCAGATTCCCGGTAAAAGGTGAAGTCAGGATTCAGATCAGTCTTGACTCTAAATACATTCTAGTGCACTTTCATCAAGTTCAGGACTGAAATTGGCGGAGTATGTGTACTCAGTCGCTAAATCATGTCTGACTCTTCGTGATCCATGGACTGTAGCCCACCAGGCTCCTCTGTCCGTGGGATTTCCAGGCAAGAATACTGGAGTGAGTTGCCATTTCCTTCTCCAAGGGATCAAACCACATCTCCTGCATTGGCAGGCAGGTTCTTTACCTCTGAGCCACCAGGAAAGCCAACTGGCAGTAGATGGACACAAAATTGTCCAGGTGTGTCTAGAGCCAACTTGTTCCTCAAGTCATGCTCCCTTGCCCTGATGTTCACATTAGGTACCAAATCCAGTGCAAGCAAACAGCAGAAACAGTAACACCAACAGAGCTGTGAAGTCCTTTTCCAGATGCTGAAGCTCCCCTCATGGCTGGTTGAGTTGGCAGCAAAATTTCATTCTGAGCTTGAAAATCAGTGATCATAAAAACTTCTGGAAGGCTACACTTAACTCAGCTACTCACTGCTCACCCTAAGTGTTGACCTACCATGCATGGGGCGGCAACAAGAAATACTATGATTAATAATTGTATTCATTGTATTAATTGTATTAATAATTGTATTTATCATAATAATATACTATGATTAATAATATGAGATTAATAACTGTTTTAATACAATGTTATAGTCCTTATGCTTTTAATAGTTTTTACTTTTGTTGTTCTGAAATGGCAGGGGTTTTTTTAATAATTTTTTAATGAAGTATAGTTAATTTATAATGTTGTGATAGTTTCAGGTATACAATAAATGACTGATATATATGCATATATAGGACTTCCAAGATGGTTCAGCAGTAAAGAATCTGCCTGCAATGCAGAAGACACAGGTGATGGGGGTTCAAACTTGGGTCAGGAAGATCCCCTGGAGAAGGAAAATAGCAACCCACTCTAGTATTCTTGCATGGGAAATCCTTGGACAGAGGAGCTGGAAGGCTACAGTCCATGGGGTCACAAAGAGCCAGACACAGCTTAGTGACTGAAAAACAACAAAAAATATATTATACATATATTATTTTTCAGATTACTTTTCCAAGTTATTATAAGATATTGAGTATAGTTTCCTGTGTTAAACAGTAGGTCCTTGTTGACTTTATTTTTACTGTGTATCTGTTAATTCCAAACCCTAATTTATCCCCACCACTATTCCCCTTTGGTAACTGTAAATTTGTCTTCTGTCTGTGAACTATTTCTGTTTTGTAAATAATTTCATTTGTATCATTTTTCTAGATTCCATATATTAGTGTAATGATAGCATTTGCCTCTGACTTACTTCACTTAGTATGATAATCACTAGGCCAACCACATTGCTGCAAATGGCAATATTTCATTCTTTTTCATGGCTGTAGTAATATTCCATTGTATATAAACCACATCTTCTTTACCATTGCTCTTGATGGACATTTACAATTAAGTTACTTCCATGTCTTAACTATTATAAAAATGTTGCTATTGAATGCTGGGTTACATGCATTTTTGGATTAAAGTTTTCTTCTTTTCCAGCTATATGCCCAAAATTGGAATGCTGAAATGCTAATTTTAACTGATTGTTTAAATTCATGGAATAAGCATGTTCAGCCTTGCCAGAATAAATGGAAATAGTTTCATGATCCAGTGTTTAACTAATGCAAATTACCTCCTCAAGACCCACCAAAGGTGAGTTTCACAGAGAAACCTATTTTTATTAGGCACTGTCAATATGCAACCAGAATGTAAAATTAAGGGACATAACAAAAAAAGTCAGTGTAATCCCTGACTTTAGCAATTGACAGGTTCTGTCAACAGAGTCATTTTGTCATTGACTTCCAGCTGGAGCATGATTAATCATGATTCCTAAAGTATGCTAATTCATCATTAATGGAGTAAATAAGTGTTCTTACATCTTTAATTTTAGCACCTAAGTCAAGCAGCAAAAAATATTTTATTTAGTTGGCAATGGGGTTTTTCTCTGTAGGACTAAGGCCCTAGTTACCCAAAAAAAATCCCCGGGAAATTATGAGGTAAGGCACGGATGGGTTTGGAAACAAAAAGCCGGGGGAGGGCCAAGTGGCAGGGGAAAAATGGACGGGGAGCCCCACTTTTCCCCCCTACAAATTATCGAAAGAAATTTGAATGTGAGAAAATTTACAAAACAACTTTGATCGCTGCAGGGGAAAATCAGGGCCCCCAAAAAAGCAGCCACGTCTTGAAGGGGGGGTGGGAAAAAATATAAAGATAAAAAGGGAGTAAAAAGAGCTACGGCCGGAGACCCGTCCAGGGAAGGGAGTTTTAATAGGGAAGTTTCAAACACGGGAAACCCCCTGCACGGCGGGCGGGGGGAAGTTTTTGCTTTCCAAAATGGGAGGAAAAAATTAAAAAAGGCCCACAGTTTACGTGCCTAAAAGCAACTCCAGCAGAAAAGTACCCAGACGCCGACCGCCAGAAAACAAGCGGGGCGGAACCCGGAGGAGCGGGGGCATTCTTAGGGTGGGGCCCGGCCCGAAGCCCTGAGAGCAATGGAGGGGCTTTTTTAAAAAGGGGGTAGAAGGAAAAATTTAAACCCGGCCAAAAACCACTGCCGGGGTTCGCAAAAAAAAGGGACTGAGATCCCCCAGAGAAGACCCGGGCCCCCTCCCCGTGGAGGAGGAGGAGGGGGGGGGGGGGGGAAAAAGGGCAAACAGCCCTGGAAGCCACCCCCCCCCACACCAAAAACAGGCCCCCGGGTTCTAGAAAAGATTTCCCCGGACCGATGGCGGTGCGGCGGGGGCCCGCAGAGGGAAAAAACGCGCCGACCGGGGAGATTCCCCCAGCCTCGGGCTGCCTGGGCCGCTCGCGCGGGGGGAAAAGGCGTGCGCCCCGGAGACGTGCCCAAGCCTCTGCTGCCTGAATGTCAGGGGGGAAGGCCAAAACGAAGGAGAAACCGAATTGGTTTTTGGGGGGTCCCCCAAAAAAGGGAACCGACTAAACGCGGCCGCTCCTATAGAGCGCCGGGAGCTGAGAGTGTAGACGGCGAAAGCACAAAACACCCTTGAGGGGGAAAAAAAAACCCAGTGTGGCAGAACACGGTGAG
The DNA here is from genome assembly GCA_020976825.1 of Odocoileus hemionus. Classification (NCBI taxonomy): domain Eukaryota; kingdom Metazoa; phylum Chordata; class Mammalia; order Artiodactyla; family Cervidae; genus Odocoileus; species Odocoileus hemionus. The sequence continues at coordinate 5,700 of JAJLRB010005301.1, read as the reverse complement.
GCTATCCACACAGGCGGTTTTTCTGCGGGCCCCCCGCCCCCCCCCCGTAGAGGATGAACGACTGGGAAAACCCTAAAAAAAGAGATCCCCTCACCCCCCTGTGTCGGGCGGAAATTAAACACCAAAGAGCGGCAAACAGAACCCAAAAAAAACAAGGGAACGCTTCAGAAAGGCCCGGGAAAAGTTAAAAATTCCTGAAGGTAACCCCGATACGGGAAGGGGCCTCAGATATGAGAAGTGAAAGGGGAAAAGAGGATATTGAAATTAAACTAAACCCTCGCTGCCGCAACAACCCCTCGAGAAATTCTGATTTTATGACTTTTTTTTTTTTAATTTAAAAAAAAAAATTTTTTTTTTTCCCCCTTTTTTTTTTTTTTTAATTTTTTTATTTTTTCCCTTTCATTTTCTTTTAAAATTTCCCCTATTACCCCCCCATTACTCCCAATTTCATTTTCATTTTTTTTTACGATTTTTTTTTTTGGGGGGAAAAAAATTTTTTTTTTTTTTTTTTTTTTGTTTTTTTCTCCTATTTCCTTTTAGAGCCCTCTAACATCCTCTTTTTTCCCTTAAACTTTCTTTTTATTTCACTTAACCTTCCCAAAAAAAAAAAAAAAAGAGAGAGAGAGAAACCCTATTTTTAAACTAAATTTCATATAAGTTCTAATTTTTTTGTGTGTTTTTGTTTTTTAAATATTGTATTTCAAAGAGTCAAACCCTCTAATAGTTTTCAATTTTTTTTGTTATTCTCCTCCAAAACCCTTTTTTCCCCAATTCCCCTTTTTTTCCCAAAAACCTTGGAACTTTTGGGTGTTGGGGCTCCCTTTGGGGGGAAAATGGTTTTTTTTTTCCCCCTTTTTTTTCTCCTCCTGCTCCCTCTATCCCCTTTCCCCTTCCCCTATTCTTCAGTAACTTTTAAACCTTCTGGTTGTCTCTCACGGTGGAAATCTTTCCCCTTTAAACTAAAATTTTTATTATCAGTATGTATAGTTGGAAAAGCCTTGAGACTATTAGAAGAAAAAAAATGAAATCCAGAGGCAGGGCTTACCCCAAATTGAAAAAAACAGAAAAATAAACGGAACATTAAGGAATAAGAGGGGGGGGGGGGGGGGGGGGGGGGGGGGGGGGCCAAAAGCTTCCTACCCCAACCAAAACCAACCACCACCCCAAAAGCCCTAAGTCCAGATAAGATTATACGGGAAGTTCTTTGCAAAGAGGAACATGACCTGAGTGTAAATGAGGCTTCCAAAGTCTACCCCGCACAGAGCCCATGCAAAATATTATGGCACTCCATTGCCCCCAGAGAGAAGAAATCCAAATTCCCAACAGAACGCTGAAAAAAGTTCCCTAACCCGGAAACCTTGACAAAACCCAATCATCCAACCCACCCCTGGGTGAAACCTCCACAAAAAAAGGAACCCCCAAGCCAAAGAAAACAGAAAGCCCATCCAGACAAGCAATCTAAAAATGATTTTAAAAGGGAGAGAATACCCAACAGTAAAGGAAATGAAAAAAGCCCACCCGTCAAACAAAAGAGGAGGAAAAAGGGAATCCACCTGAAAAAGAATTTAGAATAATGATATTTAAAAATGATCCAAAAATTTTAAAACAAATGGGTTCAAATAAATGGCTGGGACAAAGATTGAGAAAAGCAATAAATGTTTAAAAGGCCAGAAGAAATAAAAAAAAATCAATTAAAAATTAATAATGAAATAAATGAGATCAAAAACCTCTGGAGGGGAACCCTGAGTAGAATAACAGAAAAGAAGATAGGATAAATGAGTTGAAAATAAAAAAGGGGGAAAAAATGAAGCAGAAGGAAAAAAAAAAAAAAGAATCAAAAAAAAAGAGGACAATTTTAGGGACCTCTGGGATAGTTTAAAAGCCCCAAATTCGAATATAGGGGGTCCCAGAAGAAAAAACAAAAAGAAAGGCCATGAGAAGATATCGAGGGTAATAGTGAAATTCCTTTAAAAAAGGGGGAAGGAAAAATAGCAACCAAATTCAAAAAACCCAGTGAGTCCCAAACAGGATAACCCCAAGGCAAAACACCCCAAGACACATATTAATAAATTAACAAGATCAAACACAAAGAACAAATATTTAAAAAGCAGGCAAGGAGGAAACACAAATAACACACCAAAGGGGATTCCTATAGGTAACAGCTGATCTATTCAATAGAAACCTTCAGGCACGTAGGAATGGCAGAACCATACTTAAGTATGAAAGAGATAACCTACAACCTAGATTACTCCTACCAGCAAGGATCTACATTCAGATATGAGGAGACCAAAAAGCTTTACAGACAAGCAAAAGCTGAGAGAAATCACCACCACCAAAAGCAGCTCTTCAAAACAAAATACTAAAGGATATTTTCTAGACAGGAAACACAGAAAGGTGGTATTAAAAGTGTAATACAACCACAAACTCACAACAAAAATAAATGGCAATCTGGAACATACCTATCAATAATTTCCTTAAATGTAAAATGGGTTGAATTCCCCAACCATACCAAAGACAATATGGCTGGCTGAATAGTTACCACAAAAGCAAGAACCCGTATATATGCTGGTCTAACAAGAAGAACCAACTCGCAAATAAGACAAGTGTATCACATACTAGACTTAAAGTGAAGGGCTGGAATAATAAACAAACTATTCCACCACGCAAACAGGAGACCAAAATAGAAAGCAGAGCCAGTCGCAATATATCACCTTTCAGATCCAATATAGACTTTCACAGTAACACGGCGGTCGAAAAAGGAGACAAGATGGAAACCGACCATAATGATCAAAGGTTAAATCACAAGAAGGGAGATGTAATCAAATTAGAACATCATATATTGCACCCTCACACATAGGAGCACCGCACATTATGTAATCGGCCTAAACGCTACATGCGTAATGTGTATGAAGAGTAAGCTTAATAGGTAAACACAATTTAATAGTAGGAGTACTTTAATTACCACACTCACAAACTATGGGATTAGATCAACTAAACAGAAAATTTTGAACAAGGAACACACAAACTTTAATAACGGGATCCACAATGGGACCAGCTGAGACCTAATCTCGTCAATCTACAGGGACGTTTCTCCCAAATACAATCAATCCCACTTAACCATTTTTCTCAATAGTGCACAACGGAGACTCTCTTCTCCAGAATTAGATCACATCCTGGGCGGATATCAAATCTAGTATTGGTATAAATATCAAAAGAAAACTGAAATCTTCCAGTGTCATCTTTTACTGAACACAAGTTATGCAATAAGACTTAGATTCTCAATTATTGGAAAAAAACATATTATTAAAAATTCCAAAAATTCAATTGGAAAAGGCTAACAACCCACACGTCTTCTGAATATAATAATACTAATAATATGAAGATAATACATAAAAAGAAATCAAAATATGCATAGAAATGGATTGATAAATGAAAACCCACATAACAATACACCAAATAACCTATGGGACATGTAAAGCAAGTGCTCAAGGGGAAGTTTCACTCGGCTTACAGTGCCCTACCTCAAGAAACAAGTTAAAAAGTCAAAATAACATTAACCGAAGACCGTTACACCTAAAGCATAACTAGTGAGGAGAAATAAGATATAACCAGGTGTTAGTCAAGGATGGTATAGATATCTTAAAAATTAGCGCAGAATTATAAATGTCAACAAGAAAACTAAGAGAACCATAGCAAAAACTCAACGACAATAGACTAATTGCTGGTTTTTTGAAGAAAAATAAACAAAATTGACAAATCCAAACAAAAAAAAAAAAAAAAATAAAAAAAAAAATAGTAAAAAAGGAAGAGCAAGAAGAAAAAAGAAAAAAAAGAAAGAGCAAAAAGAAGAAAGAACAGATAGCAAAAAGAAAAAAAAGAAAGAAAAGAAAAAAATAAAACGAAAAAAAAAAAAAAAAATGAAAAATAGAAAAGAAGAAAAGAAAACCGGAGGAGAAAAAGGAACAAAAAAAAGAAACCCCCCCAAATAGAAAGAATAGCAAACAGCAGAAGAAAGAAAAAAAGAGAAAGAAAAGAGAGTAAACCTAAGAAAAAAGAAAAGAAAGAAGAAAAACAGAAAAAAAGAAATAGAGAGAGGAAACAAGAGCAAAAAAGAGAAAGAGAAAAGCAAGAATGAAAAAAGAAAAAAAAGAGAAAAAAGAAGATAAAGAATAAGAAAAAATAGAAGAGAAAAAAAAAGAGAAAGGACGAGAAAGAAGAAGAAACAAAAAGAAGAAAAAAAAATCAGAAAAAAAAAGAAAGAACAAAGAGAAAAGAAAGAAAAAAAGAAGAGTAAAACAAATACCAAAGGAAAAAGGAGGGAAGAAAAAAGAAGTAAAAGGAATCCAGATAGGAAAAAGAAGAAGTGAAACTCTCTCTGTTTGCAGATGACATGATCCTCTACATAGAAAACCCTAAAGACTCTACCAGAAAATTACTAGAGCTAATCAACGAATACAGTAAAGTTGCAGGATATAAAATTAACACACAGAAATCTCTTGCATTCCTATACACTAACAATGAGAAAACAGAAAGAGAAATTAAGGAAACAATACCATTCACCATTGCAACAAAAAGAATAAAATACTTAGGAGTATATCTACCTAAAGAAACAAAAGACCTATACATAGAAAACTATAAAACACTGATGAAAGAAATCAAAGAGGACACAAACAGATGGAGAAATATACCGTGTTCATGGATTGGAAGAATCAATATTGTCAAAATGGCTATACTACCCAAAGCAATCTATAGATTCAATGCAATCCCTATCAAACTACCAACAGTATTTTTCACAGAACTAGAACAAATAATTTCACAATTTGTATGGAAATACAAAAAACCTCGAATAGCCAAAGTAATCCTGAGAAAGAAGAATGGAACTGGAGGAATCAATCTGCCTGACTTCAGACTCTACTACAAAGCCACAGTCATCAAGACAGTATGGTACTGGCACAAAGACAGAAATATAGATCAATGGAACAGAATAGAAAGCCCAGAGATAAATCCACGAACCTATGGTCACCTTATCTTCGACAAAGGAGGCAAGGATATACAATGGAAAAAAGATAACCTCTTTAACAAGTGGTGCTGGGAAAATGGTCAACCACCTGTAAAAGAATGAAACTAGAACACTTTCTAACACCATACACAAAAATAAACTCAAAATGGATTAAAGATCTAAATGTAAGACCAGAAACTATCAAACTCCTAGAGGAGAACATAGGCAAAACACTCTCCGACATAAATCACAGCAGGATCCTCTATGACCCACATCCCAGAATTTTAGAAATAAAAGCAAAAATAAACAAATGGGACCTAATGAAACTTAAAAGCTTTTGCACAACAAAGGAAACTATAAGCAAGGTGAAAAGACAGCCCTCAGATTGGGAGAAAATAATAGCAAACGAAGCAACAGACAAAGGATTAATCTCAAAAATATACAAGCAACTCCTCCAGCTCAACTCCAGAAAAATAAATGACCCAATCAAAAAATGGGCCAAAGAACTCAACAGACATTTCTCCAAGGAAGACATACAGATGGCTAACAAACACATGAAAAGATGCTCAACATCACTCATTATCAGAGAAATGCAAATCAAAACCACAATGAGGTACCATACACGCCAGTCAGGATGGCTGCTATCCAAAAGTCTACAAGCAATAAATGCTGGAGAGGGTGTGGAGAAAAGGGAACCCTCT